>VMDR010000765.1:0-179222 GCA_007922815.1 Macrotus californicus | reverse complement strand
GGGAGCAAGGGAGGGATTGGCTGGGGTTGGGGGGGAAGTGATGGGGGGAAAATGCAGACAAGTGTAATTGAACAACAATAAAGTAATAAAATTTTTTTTAAAAATCATAAAACACAAAACAAAATAACTAGAATAAAACTTTCTGCGTTAAAGGGTTTTTGGAGTTTTAGATTAAATATCTCTAATAAACTCCTGTAATTTCAGGTAACTGCTAAAACAGTCAAGGCAAACAAACCCCCTCAGCCATTAGCCTACACCAGCAGTGAAAGGAAAAACAGAACCACAGAATGCCCCCCCACCCCACCCCAGACGCTGCAATGAGACGACAGACAGCGGTGCTCACCTCCAACACTCCCTCCCCCACTCCCAAGGGGAACCAAGTGCAACAAGGAGAAGCCTTCTTATCCTATTCTCTCCTCATGGCCAGGAGCAACACTTCCACCTGCAGGACACTAGTTAAAAAGTTAACATTCCCTTCTAAAGGTACTCAAAAAAGCCTAGTGAATTATAGTCTGTTGCTAAGTTTAAAGTAAATTAAACTGATTTGTCCTTCCAGATTGCAAATGCATAAAACATTCCCGGAGGCTCGGCGAGATGGGCAACCTTATAAAAAACTAGCAGTTGTACTTCAAATTTCAATAATTTAATGACAAGTCATAAAAAGCATGTGTCTTTAATTATTGTTTGATTTTGAGAAGTAAATGGCAAGCTATATACACTGCGGAGGTGGGGTCCCCATCACAGAGTGTGAATGATGGTCCGGTTCCGAAGCTCCTGAATGTACTCTTGAGCGTGGGTGACCGCTGTCTTTGGCGCCTCGTGGGGAGGCGGAGGGCCTTCCACCAACTTCACAAAATAATGGCAGTAAACCTTCTCCATGATCCCAAAGCGACCTCTGCCGTGGTAGCGAATGCGTTTCAGGTACTGGCCTCGCCCTGAAGTGGACTCAGCTGGACAGGGAAGAAAAAGAGAATTGTAGGAAATGACTGTACTCGCAAGGCTACATAGCTCGGTCTGTTCAGTACTCTGTCCTTCCCCCGACTGGAATCTAAGACTACAGGAGCTCTCTGGCTGGCTAGAGCAGGCCTGTCTCAAAACACAGTCTCCTGAGTACTTACTGCAGACCAGGCTCTGTTCTACATGTAGGTGAAACAAGAGTGAGCCAGAACAGCACGGACCCTGCCTCCAAGCCGGGCACATTGCAGAGAAGAGAGAGAATAAACATGTCATTTCAGTTAGTGACAGGGACTGTGACTAAAATAAAAGTGATATGACAGAGATGGATGGGGTGTAGGGGGTAATTTCAGGATGGGAGGAGGTGACAAGGGGCATCCTCGAGGACAAGACACTGGAGCCAAGCCAGATCAAGTCATCCATGCAAAGATCTGGGGCAAGGAGTCAGGGCAGAGTGAACAAAGGCCCGGCAGTGGGAACGTGCTTGGCTGTTTTAGGAACAGAAAGAAGACCAGCCTGTTGAAGCACAGGGAGCAAGGCAAAGAGTGGTCCAAACAGGGGAAAGAGACCAGAAATGCAGGCATGATTGCACAAAGCCCTGTAGAGTGAGGTACGAAGTTCTTACTTTATTCTAATTGTGATGAGGAGCCCCTGGAACTGATGGCCCACAAACATTGGTCCCTGAGCTGGCTCCATCAAACGAGCCTAGGGAACGAACGTATTTTAAATGCTGACGCTAAGACGCCATCCCTGGACACCCCACTTCAGTGCGCTGGAGGTGGGCCTTGGAAATGACACTCCGAGTGAACACCAGCACTCCCACCCCACCCCACTCCGGTTCCCAGCCAGTTTCAGGAACTCCAGCCTCACCACCACCCCCTCACCGCCCACTCCCCATTCTACATGTCAAAGCTCGACCTGGTAAAATGTGAAGAAATCTAGTACAAAAGGAGACATCTCTTCACTCACAGTAAATCAGAGTACTAACCACCTTTTGCTCTTTCCCGAACTTGATATTTATTTCTTTAGTTAATTTAATAGGCCTTTTAAAAGGCAGAATCTATAGACCACCTGCCAAATCAGTCCCCTGCAGCACTTTCCACGTGCACAGTCTCACTGTGCCGCCACTTCACACGCAGGGACTGCACGGAAGCCACACGAGACAGCCCGCTCACTACAGCCCGCTCGCGGGACGGGCCTCGGCAGGAGCGCCCTCGCTCTGCCCAAGGGAATGCTAAGGATCAGGGGTCTAGGAAAACTGCCTGGGGTCTCAGTAAGATAAGGAAAGCCACTGCCCTCCTATCGACTTCATCTGCAGGGCACTAGGGAAGTGAGTTTAAGAATTTCCAAGGTGGTCACAAGGTACAAGCTTCCAGTTACAGAAAAGGCAAGTCGAGAGGATGTAATGGCAACTACAGTTAACAATGCTGCATTGCAAATTGCAAGTCACCCAGCGAATAGATCTTAGAAGTTCTCGTCATGTGGAAAAAAGTCTGTATCTATGTGTGATGATGGATGTCAGCCAGACTTAGTGCGGTGACCACTTTCCGATACACACAGATAGTGAATTATGTTGTACTGCTGAAACTAATACAATGCTGTATGCCAATTATACCTCAATAAAAACTTTTTAAAGAATTTCCAATGAGAAAGCAGCATTACACAAGTCACTTTATGATGAAGTGTCAGGTTCCCTGGACCCACCTGGCAGGGGGAAACCTACAAATAAGAACGGTGACCCTGGGAAGAGTGTGGGAAACTCCTACTGAGCATTTCACAAAGACAATGGCTGCTTCCATCCAGAGCTGCGACTCTACCCGATGTGATCACCAATTACTGAGTGCTCTCAGATAAGGACACGACCCCAGTGAAAGAAGTCTCCAAGCCAGCTAGCACTGCCACACCACACAACAGATCACAACACGGTGGTCCACACTGCCAGGTCTATGGTGACTACCGTTTTCCTTCCATCTTCCCCCAAACACCGAAGGGTAGATGCTCATTACCTGCTAAATGCCAGTCATGGCTGCATCCTCAGGCCATAAAACATCATCTGTCTATCTTTATGGCACACAATGCCATTATTTTTTTATGTCAAAACAAAAACATAAATCCTTCTGGGACACCGGGATGCTGTAATACACTCTAATGTGAATGCCCAGCGCGTCTCTCTGCGGTCTGAGTGAAATCAGGACTTAGAATGTGGATTCCAAATTGGTGTTCGGTCTCCCCTCAAGTTTTTTCTCCACCAATCCTGCACGTTAGGGGTTCAAAGTGCATTTGTACGGAACCACTTCGGTTGAAACGAAACACTACGTAGAAGCCCACTGTCAGGTGAGTCTGTTCCAGCTGAAACATGGGTGGGGAGAGATTCAAAACCATGCCATTCATTCACCCAACAAATATTCCTGCGCTCCTAGTGGGTGCCAGGCTCTACCCTGGGCTCCAAAGATACAATAATGAACAAGATCTCGAGAAGCCTTTCTGTGTGAACCGGCCCCACCCCTGGAGGCCACACAGCACAACTTCAAAACCACTGCTTACGGTTAACAGTCTTACAGCATTGCCTTACTACCGCAAAGCTCTTAACCAAAAACTTTCTGTGGTTCTCCTTTGATAAGGTTTTAACTGAGTGCCACAGGCTGTCATGTTCCCTCTCTAGACCCAAGCCACCCTTTCGATTCTGTGCACTCTAAGCCAGCCCTCTGCTTCCCTCACATGATTCCACTCCTCGTACCACCCAGCTACGGCCCCTCCAAACCGTGTGCCTGTGCTCCTGTGGTCGCCTCTCCTGGACAGTCACCTTTTCTCAACACTCTTCCAGATCCTCTGAAGCCTCTCTTCAAAAGTCTGATTTTTCTAATCCACAATGACCTCCTCTTCTCTTCACCGATACCATTTATCTCTTACTCTTTTTGGTCCCAAACCACGTAAGTGTTCATGTTTCCCCTTCTTCCACCAAACTTCTACCCTTTTTGTATTGCCCCAGAAGTTCAGGCTCCGCAGGAAATAGAAATGACTTTAAAATACACCCTCTGCTAATTAATACCATGTTTTCAATACGAACACCTCTGGTAAGTTTGCTCAAATTCTAAAGTAAGTTTCAAAGTTTTTCAAGAATATATAATACTAAGAGTGTACACAGTTTTATTCCAACTCAGAACAATTCGTGCATCCCTCCAAAGGGTCACCACTGCCAAAGAACAAAACGACACGTGCTAAACGTCTGAAATAAAAGACAAACCGTCACCTCACTGGGTGCACAGTGTGCACACGGAAGGCACTCAGAAACTTTTGGCATGAAAGAAACATTAAGACATCTCAAAAATGGGAACAACCTTCCAAAGGCAATGCCCAACAGAAACCATGGCCTGAAAGTAACGTCAATACTCCCATTTCCAGTATTTAGGGAACTGAGAACCTTGAGGGTTTAGCGTTAGTAACCCTCCCACCCCGCCTGGTCACTCTCAGCCCAGAAGACTAATTCAGGAAGTCAGTCGATCAGTTTCTCTAGTGAGTCACTCTAGACGCCGTGAATCACCAAGCAGTGACATTTTATTAGTCCATGTCCACTTGTTAAGGCTATTCACAGTGTCATCTGTCATCATTATAAGTTTGAAAGGGAAATGAACTTTCAAAGTCTGTGGTCACGCAACACCAGGTATTAGCTTTAGACTGATGACAGGCACTTGAAGGAATTACTGTATAATGAGGACATATGCTACCAAAGAGCACTTCCTTTAAAACACCTATGCTGGCTTATTTCAGGTGACAGAGCCACTGCTGAGATGAAATGGTAGCCAACAAGTAGCCAGTCTTTCAAAATCTTACAAGAAGTCTATGGAATAAATTGTCTAGGCCTTTTCCAAGAACACAACACCATTTTATAGTCACCTACATTTTACAGGTTAGAATCACCAGGGTACGTACCCAGGCCTCTCCCTAGGGTTTCAGATCCAGTGAGTCTGTGGTAAGGCCCTGGAATCTGTATTTTTATTTTTAATAGTTTATTTCTTTTTAGAGAGGGGGGAAGGGAAGGAGAAAGAGAGAGATAAACATGTGTGTGTTTACCTCTCACACACACCCACACTGGGGACCTGACCCACAACCCAGGCATGTGCCCTGACTGGGAATCAAACTGACAACCCTTTGGTTTGCAGGCCGGCACTCAATCCACTGAGACACACAGCCAGGGCTGGAATCTTAGTTTTAAGAAGAACCTCAAATGATTCTTATCAGGGAAGTTTGGCAAATTCAAGGATAAAATGTCTGATACATCACAATAAGACACTTCATCTTCCTGAGCATACGCATCTTTTTCATTCATAATGAAATTAGGGAATAAAGTACTTAGCAAATGAGTTTTTAAATCTTAAGACAAATCCAAATTATCTGCCCAACTTAAGAAAAAAGATTTTTGCCCTGGTTGGTGTGGCTCAGTGGACTGAGCATCAGCCTGCAAACCGAGAGGTTGCAGATTGGACTCCTAGTCAGGGCACACGGCTGGGATGCAGGCCAGGCCCCCGACTGGGGGCGTGCAAGAAGCAACCAGTGGATGTTTCTCTCACACATCGGTGTTTCCTTCCTTCTCTTTTTCCCTCCCTTCCCTGCTCTCTAAAAATAAAAAATAAATCAAGTATTTTTTTTTAAAGAGAGATTTTTACACGGAAGTACATGAAAAGAGGCTGCAGGTGGGGCAGAGACTTTCCAGCAGAAACGTACATGAGGAAAGCAATGAATTAAAGGCTCATTCACTTAGGGGGACAGGATTAAGCTCCTCACCTTCTCTCTCTTCCACAATTACTGAAATGGACTTAAAGACAAGTTCTATTTCACCTGTGTCTGAATTCCATTACAAAGTGTTGTCTATCAGCTAAGAAGCCCAGACATTCCTAAGAAACAGAATAAAATTAATTAAATTTGATTTGTTATTCAGCCATAGCACAGGAAAGGTCACCAAGAGGTCTTCAGTAACTGGTCTTGCTCTTCATCCGTTTGTCTCTCCGATCATTCTGGGCTCTCCCAGCGTTACTTATTCACATTGCTCCCAGAAGGAAGTGCCTGTGACTAACTACTGCAGCCGTGTCTTCCGAGCTGCCGTGTTGATTTCCTTCTGCATCCATGCGTGCATCAGAAAATACTTAATTATTCAAGTTGCAGCTTTACAATAAGACATTTCAATTGAAAATCTCTGCTCACTTGAATTTCAGAAGTCGCTGTGGGTGCAGCATCAATCCCAGGCAAGCTGAGGTGGGGTCTCAACGGAACAAGAGTAAGTACCTCCACTAGCACAACAGCTACATGACAACGCAGGACTCAGACATTTTTTACTCCAATTATTGACAACGTGTAAGGTACAACTAATTTCACCCATAATGATTCGGGCTTTTTTCCTCTATTCGATTCGTAGTTCCCTACATCTTGAATTTAAAGTATCTTTAGATAAAAAATCCTTCTTTATGAAGGCTTGGCAGATGGAAAAAATTTTGCTTTGACATCAACATCTTCGTTTGATTAAAAAAGTGCTGAGGTTGGGAGTAGCTGCTGCTGAAGAGAGAGGAAAACAGCAACTCCAACCCCTGCTCCCCTTCACTGTGGAGATGGGAGGGGCAGGAGAGTTCTGCAATGGATGTTGATCTCTTTCTGGAAGAAGAGCTTCGTGAAGGTGTGCTACAACAAAATCTCGTACATTCTGCACAGACGCCTCCCGAAGCACTCCACTTACATGAGTTTAATCCGCGTGGAGCAAGCACACAGAACCAGAGACGATGCTTCGGGATGTAACACCCAAGGGAAACCAATGCATCTGGGTCATCTGAGTCTTCCAAGGCCCCTTGACATTTACAATTCAACAGATTTTCCACTCTGGTAACTGGAAGGTTAACTTACAGGGCACCTTTGTAGATTAGGCACCGGGCTGGGCATATTATAAATAAAGATTTTTTTAAGTCCACCTATGATCCTTTTATTTACCCACTTTGGGTTGAAAAATAATTCATTTAAAAGAAAATCAGTTATGTTCTTTCTTAGTTTTATTATGACTAAAGGACCACTCTGTGTAACATCTTGGCATCTATTATTCAATAATTATTGGCAGTAGGTTTCATAGCCTCAGTTTCATTAGAGAACAGGTAACAATAAGGCAGTAAGGTCATTACCATTTATAACAGATTAATATTAGCATGCTAAAGGCTGAAGAATAAGCTATTACCAGCAATTTTCACTGGCAAACTCAGCCCTAAGTAATTAGGTATCAAAGACGGTTGTCAGATAAAGAACTTGGCATCGCCGTTAGAGGAAACTGTCCAACACTAAAAAATGTAAAGATCTTACTTACCTATGTATAAATTGGATCTGAATTCCACATTGTGGTCTCTCACCGCCATCTCTTGTGCTTCTAAAAGAATCTTAAACAAGGAAAAGAGAGGCATTCACATGGCTGACCCTGAACTAAAATGGAATTAAATTTCTCATTTCCTGTTGTTATCTCTGTATGACTGCTAATCACATGCCTCCATTTTATAGTCAATTTTCAAAAGAGAGCATCAAATGATAACGGCGCTAAGGAAAATGGATACATAAGCCTGCCTTCCTCAGACAAGAACTGCAAGTTCAAGGAACACAGCCCATCCACCAAGCTTTCACGGAGTGCGTGCTGTGAGGGAGGAGATGGCAGTCCTCGTGGAGGTGCCCTTGGTAATGAGATCGTGTCTTTGAGTGGCCAAAGAGTTCAAGAAGCTCAAGAGCTAAATCTTATTGAAATCGCTTAAACTTCTGATCCACCATAACCATTAACATCATCAGACAAGGAGAGAAAATAATACTTAAAAATTTCCTTTAAGAATTATTAAATTGAAACTCCATACATATTTTGAATTGAGTCAACTTCCTCCAAAGCACATTTTTAAAAATAGGACAACTGTTGTCAGAAATAACAGAACAAGTTCTTTCACTCCTTTAAAGGTAAAAAAGCACAGAACAAGGCTGGGTACATAACAGATGCTTAGTACTTGCATTCTGAATGGAATTAAATAGAGTCGTTAACAATGGAACTTCTGAGAAGTCTGAATCCATCAATCTTAACTATTCGTCTACTAAACTAAAGGATAAGATCTGACTTTAGGTGAGGGATGGCAAATAATGCTGATATCCCTAGACGTCTTCAAGCGAGCTTTTCGAAACAAGAGCCAGCACATTTACCGTCGGCACATTTATACATAGAATCAGCTACGATTAGAGCTAGGTCTTTAAAGATCATCCAATCCAATCCCACCTAGTTTACAAATTAAAATAAACAGGACCAGACACATGAAGTGCCTTGCCAATGGTCACAACAGAAATATCAGAGGAAGGACCAGACTCCAGGTCTCCAGAGTCCCAGTCCCATGCTCCTTCCACTCAACTAGTTAGAAGAGCATAAACTCTCAGTCATGGAACTGACCCAAAAACCAAGTGTCCTAAAAAACATATTGTCCTGACCAGCGTGGCTCAATTGGTTGAGTGTCATCCTGAAAGTGAAAGGCTGCAGGTGTGACTCCCCATCAGGGCACGTGCCTGGGTTGGGGGCCAGGTCCCCAGGTGGGGGCGCGCAAGAGGCAACCGATGGATATTTCTCTCTCACATCAATTTTTCTCTCCCTCTCTTTCTCCTTCACTTCTCCTCTCTCTAAAAATAAATAAATAAAACCTTTTTAAAATAAATAACATGTCAAGCCCCAAACCATTAAAAATAAAATTTATCACTATCACTTCAAATATGTCTGGTGCAAATAAAAGCATCTCAGGAAAAAAATGCTTAAAGCACACTACGTCCCAAACGTATGAGGACATTAATGAAACTGAGCGCCTAAATCTGTATCACATAACCTCTGCACTAACACCCGGAAATTCAGAATTTAGGCTGAGCTTAACACCTGCAAGCCAGCTGTGCACCCCTTGCCCCAAATCTGAACTTACCTCTTTAATTATCTGGGCTCCTTTTTTGTCACTGAATTCCAACTGAGCCAAAGCCTGGTCAATGGACATTCCTTGAATCTAGAGTTAAAGGATGGCGAACAAGAGGAAATAAACTAGTTTACAAAGTCAATGTCCTCTTTTCAATGAAAAGCAAAGGTCTTACATAATCTAACTTCTAAAAATAGCTAACTAGTTACAAGTCAATTATATCTCGATGAAACCAGGAAAAAATTTTTTTTAAATTAAAATAGTTAACTAAATGCAGGCGGAAGAAAAGTTTGAGAAGGGATGTCACCCTCGTTAAGTCATAATCAAGCTTAAACATGTTCCCCATAAGACCCGGGTTGTTGGCAGCTCGGTAATATCAGAAGAGAGAGCAGACATGACAGAGTTAGGTCACGGCTGGCAAGGAGCCGCGGAGCACTGAAGGCAGCCCTTTCTCCGACAGGATAAATGCGTCACATGCACATTTGCTGTGCTTATCTCCACTCATCCCTACATTTTATTAAAAACAAAAACAAAAAAAAAACTTGGCAACAGTTTTGAAACAGGTTGAATCAACTGTTACAGGTGACTGAACCTGCTTTCTGGATTCTCTGTTTACAGCCAGATTCCTGATGCCTTTGTTCTAAGTATCTATGTATCCAATGCGACAGTTTCTCAGAAGGAAGGTAAAAATTAAGCAAAATTACTCATCTCTGGGCAATCATCTTTGGATTACCTACCAATTGTCTGAGCATGCAGTTACACTCCTCACTTTTTAGAGAAACTGGGGAAAATTTTTTGATTTTTCAAATCCTGGGGGAAAAGTCATAGCTTAACTTCTTTTCCTAAGAATCACACATGGTGATAGTCATTTTAGCTTACCAATTTTGCCAAATACCACATCTTGTCTCTGCTGTACTTTATTTGTCTTCGACAATGGTAGATTTCCTGCCAGATAGGAAAAAAAACTTCAGCAAGTTTGTATCAACAAAACAGTAACATCCTGTTAATAAAGTTTTGACTTTCTATGCCCAATAAAAGTGCTGCCATAAGAAATAAAAACATTATTTAGGATTTGCAGTTCCTTTTCCCTAAACAAAGTTATCCATTTTCCAAAGTCTCACTATGATAAAAAAAAAATTACTAAAGGAAAAATAGAAACTATAAAATGGCTAGTTTGTGCCAACATTGGCTGTATTTTTATCCAGAGAAATAGTAAATGATTTAAGCAAAGGCATTTTTAAAAACACGTAGCTGGTGAGAAGAACCAAGGAAAAGGTACGAGGTAAGAAGAGTCCGCCGTTACTGAAGAGAACGACCGTGAAATGGAGAAAATAACCAGAGTGACTGTCTCCCTAGGGAAGCCAACGTTCTGGGCATTTGGTCCAGGGCCTGGGCTGCAATACTAGCTCTACCACTTACTAACTACAGGACCCCAGCTACTTAACCTCTCTCTGCCTAAACTCCTTCCTGAAAATAAAGGTAACAGTCCCTACCTCACAAAACTGTAAGTGAGGATTAAATAAAATAACCTGCGTTAAAAAAGCACCTTATGGCCTAGCACATGGTCAAATCTTAGTAGATGGTAGCTTTTGTTACCTTCTATTTACAGTGGTAGGTATGTCCTATTTAATTTTTTAAAATCAGTCATCCATTAAGCAATGTGCAGTCCACAAAGCAATTATCAAGCCCATCTTTTCATTTGATCTGACACACTGAGTTGGGAGGGGACACATTCCACAACCCTTTTTACAAAGTGACAATCAGAGAACTCGGGTGACTTGTCCAAGACTGCAAAGCTGTGACGGAAGCAACAGCGCTACACAGGGACGTATGTGTACGTTCCTCATACAACGTCTGGCAGGTTACCTTCAGAGCTCCCCTTCTGACTCCGAAACCCACATTCTTCCCACTGCTACATGCTCTTAAATAACCTACACAGTAAGTGAGGGAAAGTTAAACTCGGCCATAATGTGCAAAACAGTTATTCAAATGAAGTAAAATCAGGTCTAAATTATGAAACATATGAACCAGTAACTACATACTGCCACTTTAAAAGAAAGGAAACATTGGTTAAGGCACACAATAGGAAGGACACCTCAGAATTTTCTAACATTCTGACTCCCGCAGGAAATTTTCAAATGCCTTAGAAATAGCAGTTTTCTCCAGTGGCCACCTTTTAATCTGTAGCAGATTTCATCTGAGTTGCAATAGAAGCTGACAGGCTGAAAAGTGTAGCAATACCCTAATTACATTTTCAGCAGTAAAGTGTCCTGGGGAGCATGGGCGAGGAAAGAAGAACTGTCATGACTGATAATATTAATCTGCAAAAATTAATACACTCAAAAAAACCTTTTATATAAAAACCTTTCAATTCTTGGTATCCCATGGTGGGCTATCTTTCAACCTGAATTGCATATGATTATCTTCAAATTGTGTAAAAAGGATACTGTAATCCTGGCCAAGAGCATGGGAAAAAAGGAACTCAAGAGTTTACAAAAAAGGGGAAAGTATTCAATCATCCTCTTCTAAAACAAAAAAGCTCAACATGTCCTTCAGGCAGGTACAATGTCTAAGGATACTTTCCGAAGAAAAACCAAAGACTCAGGAAATACGCCTCGCGTGGCAAATGAAGTGGCAAACTGGAGGTCAGAAGGCCTGGCTGAATAGCACCGATAGGAACTAACCTATTCGGTACACGAGGCAAAGTTAGGGCATAATGCACTAAACAGTTATCCAGTGAGGTAGAAGTCCGTCTAAACTACGAAATAGCAAGGCCAGGAACTTCTAAAGAAGTTCACTTATTTTTAAATGCACATAACGACTCAAATGACAAAAAAAGTGCTACTAATAAAAGTCCCTGCGAGAGCTTTATGGGAATCCACATTAATAATGGATAAGCAAGACTTTTTATCAATATGTTAATTAATCCATGAGTTGAAAATATGGCTGTCATAGAAATAGTTATTCAAACAGTTTTGCTGTGCACTATGGGGCAAAAGTAGGTTTATAGCTTGCATGGAAAATAGTACAATAATAAATAACAACACAAGAACAAACTGTTTCACATACTCAGCGGTAAACCGACTTTTGCCTCACATTGTAGTCTCACTGCACTTTTAATTTACCCAACACAGGCTTGTTTCCAAAGATGCTGCAAAAGGAAACTCAGACCCAAATTCAAAAGTATGACTATGTATAAAGAAACGGTATTAATTCTGTCTTATTTTCTTTACCGTGAGGAACCGCGTGTAAGTTACGTCTACACAGGAAACGTTTTTGCTTGGGAATCTGGGCGAGCTAAATTAGACAGGCTGTCTTAAAAACAACGAGAGTGGCCTAAACCATGCCCACACTGGTGAGACTCACCCTAACTCATGGCCCTAGGATGCATTCGGTACCCGCCCCCTATTTGTTCAACTACGTATCTTGATGCTGAAGATAAGAATGAGGTAGAACAGGAAACATTATCTGGCCCTCTGTTAAGTTAGAAATATAGCCAATTTTTAAAATGCCTGCAGAGAGCAGATGGGCAAATCCAAAGGGCACTGCACGTGATGGCCCAGTGTATGAACCATATGGCTAGATGAGCAAATTACTTTCTGTTAATAAGATGGGTATTTATGAAGGGCACTGATATTTTAGTCATATTAGGTATTAGTGATACACCAGTGTCATACCAAACACTATATGTATAAAGTCAGAAAATGTTAAGGTATTTTCCAAAAGTCCCCAAAAGGATTCCTAACAAAATCTGTGCAAAATAGAAAATCAAAGTAGGTTTCTCAAAGTGCCTACGTATGATCAAGCCAAATGTCTTCACACCGGCACTTGATAATAACGAGGAGAAACAACACAGAACAGGTAAAGTCATGTCAGCAAACACAGTACCCGACAAAAGACCGGACCAACACTGCTCTCCCACTGCCGGAGTGACGTCAATGACCTCCTGTTAACGAGTTTAACTTTGACGCTTGGGACGCATCCTGGAGCACTCTGTCTCAATATCCAACAAGGACTCCTTACACAAAATACAAAACTTTGCTCTTAGCTTCTGGACCTCACAAACACTATTATGATCTCTTTACTTCCAATTAATATCTATCACAGAGCTCAAGTAAGAGGAAAGCTCATTAACTGTAGGAAATATTTATGAAAAATTTTGCAAATGTATAACATTTTCTAAATTTTGGTTAATTACAAAATGGAGTCAATACTTAATAGTACAGATTCTGTTATAAATCTAACTTTTAAGTTCTGGTGGCACAATAAAATATAAAAATGAATGATGTATTTGTGTAAACTATTAACATCTCTTTCTCCTCATATTCCCCAACCAAGTGGGAACTTCCTACAAATTAACTCCCTTAAATGAGAAAAGAAAAATAAAACACAAAACTGTACTAATTCAGACCAATACCTAGACAGCAACTGAATCTTAATAAAATTTGTGCTGTCAAGCTCATATAAAAACTAAGCAAATGAAAATACTTGGATGATATTAATTAGCCAGGAGACTTCAGTCCCAAAGGCCTTTAAAAGATGTGTAACTGAACTGTATGATTTACAATTAACACAGTAATTCTATTTCTAAAGTACTTAGCACAGTTTATTTTCTTAAGGATTCAAATGTTCCCATCTTGTTTATGCTATTACTACTTGCTTAAACTTTTAAACAGATGTAAATATATTCAACAGAAAATTCACATTAAGCTGGAAATTAGGCATATCTCAAACAAGAGCAATCACAAGCAATTGAAGAGGGTAAAAGAATTCTGAGCAGCTAAAAATAAGACAAAGCTTGATTAAATTCAAACCTTAGGTTCAAAGGTTTGTGAATTATAAAACGACCAAATGTGTTCCATATTTAAACATAAAACACTGGAAAACCATATATGATTTAAATATTGGCCAATGGTTTAAGTCATTCTTGACAACTCCTCACGCTCCATTATCAAGAATTCATTAGGAAGCCCTGGCTGGTGTGGCTCAATGATTTGGGCGTCGTCCTGCGAACCAAAAGGTCGCTGGTTCGGTTCCGGTCGGAACACATGCCTGGGTTGCAGGCCAGGACCCTGGCTCAGGGCGTGCGTGGGGCAAGCAACTGATGCTTCTCTCCCTCTCTTTCTCCCTATCTTCCCCTCTCTCTAAAAATAAATAAATAAAACCTAAAAAAAAAATTCATTAGGAAGCCTCTTGGAATAAAAAATCAGCAAGTCTCAAACTATTAGCTCAGTTTTAGAGTTAAGGCCTCTATCCAGGAAGTCAAGGAAGGCAGACAAATATGATCTTTTTAAGCTTCCAAAGAGATAAATCTAGTATATTTTCTTCATCCATTAAAGAATCATGCCAGTTGCTGTATATTTTTTTCTTTTCTTAACATTGAATAATAAATCATTGCTAGCCAAGAGTGAGAATTCTTCATCAGAATTTAGAAACTAGCCCTGGCCAGTGTGGCTCAGTCGGTTGGGTGTTGTCCTGCAAAGCCAAAGGTCGCAGGTTTGGATCCTGGTCAGAGCACTTGCCTGGGGTGCAGGTTCGGTACCCAGTCAGGGCACGTGCAGGAGGCAACCAAACAATGTTTCTCTCCCTCTCTTCCTCCCTCCCTTCCCCCATCTCTAGAATGAAGGAAAGAAAAAACACTTTTTACTTTAGAAATCAGCTCCACCCCAAACTTACTGCCGGTCTCCGAGGCTCCCCAGGCAGCTGTGGAGGATAAACGATCTTATTCTTCTTCTCCCATCTTCGAGAAGCGTCCAGAGAAGCACTTGTGTGGACGTGCAGCTGGGGTAGAGTACTCTGAGATGACGGGAGCCTGTAAAACAATGGACACTTGGAATCTTTTTGCGGAGGTTAGTATCTTCTGAACCATCTCAGCTTCATTTTGACAGAAACTACTTAAGGATCACGAGTGGAAACATTCTAGATGTACTCACTCACAGAGGCTGCTTTTACATGAAACAGTTTATTGAAGGCTAAGAAGTGTGAAAAGCTAATAACCTGTAAAGCCAAATAATAAATACTCACCCGAGATCTCTTGCTCTCACTAGCCAATAAATATTGACTGTATTATAAGTCAGCCCGGCTCTAAAGCAGATTTAAAGAAGACAATGGATCCCTGACCTGACATGTGGATTTCCTCAACTTTGTTGGGTCAGAAGACAAAGAGCACCATTTTACAATCCCTAAGAAATTAATGGATAAAGTCACCATGAAGTGTCTCCCGATGGAAGAACATGCCACCCACCATCCATGAAATAATCTTTCCACAAAAAATGAACCTGAACTGATCGAGCCTCTAGATTCAATACAGGGAATACAGAGACGCGGGAACATATCAGACACCACCAGGAAAATGCATCCAGCAAAATACAAGAGTTACAAAACTCTACAAGACAAAAAACTCATTTTCTTCAATAAACTGTAAAGTGGAGGGGAAGGGGGAGAGAGCTGAACAAAGCACCTACAGACTAAGACACTTACGAGAAATAATTTCAATGTGTGAACTATTATCATTTAAAAAGTACGACAGCTGCTTAACCACTGGAAATTTGAATGTTAAATGGACATCTGATCCTTCCCTATGAGATATGCAGTGAAGTGTTTATGGACGAAATAACACAGGGGCTGGGAAGCGTTTCAAACTACGATGGGGGAGAGTGGGGGTGGTGGGTAAAACAAGACTAGTCGTGTGCTAATAATCGTTGAGGCTGAGTGATGGGAGCGTGGGGGTTCATCATACTGTCTGCTTTTGTCTGTGTCTGGATATACCCGAGAAACGCAACAAACGTGTTTCCTTGCTGCCCATAACATAGCGTCCGAACTCCTGAGCAAGATGCAGAAGGCCTCTCATCATCTGACCCCAACCAGGGCCTCCGCGTCCTCATTTCATGGCCTGGCCACACAGACATTCTCTGTTCCCTGAACAAGGCGGGGCTTCCGTGCCTTTACACTTTTGCTAAAACTGTTTTCTCCTGCCTCAGTATCTCCTGAGTGAGACGCTCATCCTGTTTAAAGTCCCACCTCAAACGTCACCTCAGAGTGACACATCAATAGTCCTCCCCCGACCCCGACAACCATTCCCTCAGCTGTCTCAGTCCTTAGTCCTTGCCAGTCGTACAGCAGCGAGTCAGACCACTGTGCCATAGTAAATTGGCTACAGCACAGGGAATACTGTATGTAGTAAGGGCACAGATTTGAGCATCTTGAGGGCAAGTCTGACATTCTTCATGTTCCAGTGCCAATGACAACATCTGGCATGTGCACGATGAGTAAACATTTAACCCAGACTTCAGTATTCGAAGTTGTGGTGAATGGGCAGATTCCCACACAATAGAGGCAACTGGAGGACATACTTGGCAAGGCTTTTGTCTGTAGCCCTCTAACTATTCTGACTAAAGAATTTTTAAATCGAATCTTCTAGCGGCTCATTTCTCCTACTCTACCTCAAGTAAGCATTTGACATCGTAATATTAAGATCAGTGCCATCTAAGAACTGACAAAATCTGTACCTTTGCCATCCGCATTTAAATTCCAATGTTGAAATGAGAAGCACAAAACCAGAACACAGGATGTCAGAGGGCAGGACTTCCTAATGGAACTACAAGCCAGGTGATGAGGGCAGAGACCATGGAGTCAAGCCGACCTGGGTCTAAATTCTAATTCTAATTTGTTAAGTGAACGATCTTGGGGAAGTCACATGACTTTCTGGATCTCAGTTTTTTCAACAGTAAAAGGAGTAATAATAGCAATCACTTCACAGCCTTCTTCAGAAGCTCAAATGAGATACTGGAAGTTAAATACTTAACCTGACACTTAATAGGGCTCAATAAATTTTACATATTATATTTAGAATGAGGAGAATAATACCTACTTCACTCTGTTGTTGGTAGATGAATAATTAATGTGCCGTATCCTAAAGTGTCTGAGGGATGATAAACACTGATGGCTAGTATTAATTTTATTTATTTTTTAAAAATGTGTTTACTGATTTGAGAGGGAGAGGAAGGCAGTGAGAGAGAGAGAAACATCGATGTGAGAGAGAGACCTCGATGACTGGTTGCCTCCCATACACTCCCCAACTGGGGACCAAACCCGCTCCATAGGTATGTGCCCTGACCAGAACTGAATCCCCAGCCTTTCTGTGTATGGGATGATGCTCCAAGCAATTGAGCCACACTGGCCAGGGCACTAATATTAATTTTAAAATAGGCCCTCTTACAGTTAATCACTCCTGTTCTCAAAAAAAAAAAAAAATCCTGTGAACTGTAAACTCTATTACACAATTTCAAATCTTCTCGTGTTACAATCATGATCACTTATGTCTCTACAAAGCTGTAATTAACTCTGGGTACACTGAGTTCGTCACCTCTCTAGGACTCAGTTTCTTCATCTACGAAAGGAGGACCTGGACTACATCATCTCCAGGGTCTCTCCAAATCCACTCTGCCTCCAATCCAAACAGGCATGAGAAAGGCGTCTTGGTCATCTGAATGACCAAGTATGTATTTCTTATAAATCCCAACCTCGTAATCCCCCACATCTAGTGCAGTGTCTTGCACTCAGTCCTTGATACATTCGATGAATTGATTATGATGCTTATTAAATTAAACACACTCTGAATTAATAATGACAAAGGTTTATGAGTACCACAACACTTTCAGGGCTCAAATGATTCACAAAATGAATTATCAAGCAAATACAAAACTACTATAATCAAATTAAATTATTACTCCAAATTGGGTACTTAATTCAAAGGATTGGCTGTGGGAAAGAGGGGTAGGGAGGGTGGAGGAGGGCACAAAGGAAAAAAATTGGGACAACTGTAATAGAATAAACCATTTTAGAAAGTATATTAAATCCGAAGTTCTTATATGCCCTCTCCTGGCCAGCTCTTAGAATAACACTAAATTTAAAAATAGAAAGTGCAGCAATCGTAAAGTAAAATTGAAAATAAAACTAACTCAAAACTTGAGGCTTTTATGACATCTTTTGATGTGAGAAAGCTCATGAAGGGGTCACTTGAGCAAACAAACTCAAGAAAAGGAAGTTGGTGGAATTAGAAAAACGCCGGCGTTGGGTTATTGCTATTGTTTTCCAACAGACATTGAATGTTAAGTCTGCCCACAGCTCCAGTTTACTGTTAGCGTTCTAAAGAGTCAAAGTCAGTCAAATCTTTAAAAGAAAAAATACTGAAAGTCATCTATGATCAATTTGTATCATTTTCAAATTCAAGTGCCATCACTAACGATAGCCTTTCATTTACTAGGAATCTCAAAGCCCATTAACTTTACTGTATCTAGGTAAAGTGGGTGAAGGTGAGGCGCAGTAAACCAACTTCCCAGAGCCCTTGTACACGCAACATGCACACAGGTGGCCGCCAGAGCTCACGCAGAGAGCAGGTGGTAGACTGAAACTGGCATATGAAGCATTTCCTTGCTCTCATTATTCCGCTGTTTCCCATCTACCAGTACTTGAGGTAGGTGTGAGTATCACTTTGTGCATTCTACCCACAGTCCATAGGCATTGAAGAGCAGTAGATAGAAGCCAAACTTTAGAAGTAAGAGTTAATTCAGATAAGATAGAGACTCTGAAACTTCATAAAGTCACAACTAAAAGAACAAACTAAGACTTCCTATTTATTACTCAAAGTTCATTTTGAAATTCATAACAAAGTATACCCAAGTCCCAAGTGAAGATAATACTGGCCTCAGGCTCAATTTTGAGAGTATCATGCTATTATAGTCATCAAGGTAAAAACTCTTTGTTCCGAATTTACTTCTGATAACATTAAGTTAATCCTACACTTGAGACTGAATAAAAGAACAGCCTCTCTCTTGCCTCATTTAAAACTGAAAACAGGGCTGATGTGATATGCATATTCTGATAACTCAATATAAGAGTTATTTTGTGAAAGTCAAGGACTATCAAACAAGGAAACGGTTTGCAAACAAAAAAAAGTTAAATTCCAGCAACTCTGGACAATGATATGCTCAGTGTCTCAACCTCTGCACTACTGACATTTGGGGCCAGATCGTTCTTTGTGGTGGAAGGTGTCCTGTGCTTTGTAGGATGTTTAGTAGCATCCCTCACTTCTACCCATCAGACTCTAGTAACTCACGCTGCATCAGTTGTAAAAAATAAAAGCACCGCCAAATGTCCCCTGGGTGGCAAAATTGCCACCAGTTACTAGATAAAGTGGAAAAAAGGGAAGGGAAGGAGGGGGGAGGGAGAAAGGAGGGAGGGGAAGGAGGAGGGAGGGAGGGAAGGGAAGGAGGAGGGAGGGAGGGAAGGAAGGAAGGAGGGAGGGAGGGAGGAAGGAAGGAAGGAAGGAAGGAAGGAAGGAAGGAAGGAAGGAACAAAAACCAGTGCTAGTGTTTGCAGAATAGGAAGCATGCGCTCTCTGCTCGAAAGGTTCCCGTTGCTGTCATACATGTGTGGGTGGGTAGGAAGCCAGGTTTTCTCACTACGTAAGCCAAGGTTAACTCGATGGCTAAATTTTACACTTTCATTCATCAACCCCAAGCGGACCCTTAAGCCTGCCTGGCATTCCTATTGCATTTCCTGTGTCCATTTCCTCTCCTTGCCCCCACAAACAAATATCATACCTACACCCTCACCCTCAGTCTCAAGGGAGAACCATGTTTATTTAGCTGGGAAGATCAAACGAGCTCCCACCACCTGACCCGCACACCTACCTGCATCCATGCCCACACTTCCTTCCTGCCTTCTCGTATTACTAAGCATGAACAGCTTACATCCTGGCTCAACTCTCATGCCTTGCTCTCTAGATCCTGTTCCTACCCATTTACTCAAGTACATTGCTCTGGCAACTCTTCCTTCCCTCTCACCATCAGCAGTGTTTCCTCTCTACTGGATCACACCCACCGGCACACAAATATACTGCAACATCTCCCAACTTAATACCACCCTCCCCTAACCAGGTCATAAAACTGCACTGTGTACTGCACTAACCACTAGCGTGTACTCATCGCAAGGCAAGCATGACAGCATCTCACGTACCACAAACAGATGCTTATGTTTCGTTGGGATGTCCCAGCGCAGCGATTCCGACATTGAGGACTATGAAATCACAAACACAACTATGACTGCAATGTGCATTTTTCTGGGAAGATGCTTTGTGGCTTTCCTCTCATATTCTCAAAGGGGTCTGTGATTAAAATTTAAGAACCACTGTCTTAACAAGCAAGAAATCACAACCCCTCCTATCACAGAGTAAGATTTAATCAAGGGAGCACAAAATCAAAGTGGTTGTCAAATCTTGCTGGTCACGGCCATCAGAACATTGAGAGCAAAGAAGAGCAAAAACTGGAGGTAATTTTTACCCTTTACTTTGAAAAAGTCTCTTAAGGGTGACTTAACTAAATAGAAAAATAAGCTAATTTATGCTTCAGTTTTTTACCTTCTTGCCAACTGTTGTATAAAAGCGAGGCAATAGAGACCTGGTTGATGTGGCTCAGTGGATTGAGCACCAGCCTGCAAACTAAAGGGTCACTGGTTCAATTCCCAGTCAGGGCATATGCCTGGGTTGTGGGCCAGGTTCCCAGTGACAGGCAATCACACACTGATGCCTCTCTCCCTCTCTTTCTCCCTTCCACTCTCTAAAAAATAAAATTTTTTGAAAAAAAAGGTGGGACAACAGATAAAATATATAATATCATCTAAGAGTTTCAAGTGGTTAATGATTGGTTCCAGCACAAAAATGGGATTCTGTGGGAAGAACCTCATGGCGCTATCACCCCCCCCACTGCACCTCCACCGTGCGAGCAAGGCACTAGACATCTCACTTCTAGTTCTCTTCCAACTCTCACAACCACCCTCTAGCGTAGAGAGCACCCACATTTTGTGAGATGAGGACACTGAGCCTCGGAGACGTTAAGCAAAATGTTTAGGGACATCTGTCCCTGGCAGAGACCGCCTCTGACTTCTGCAGCCCAGTGTTTATTCAAAGATGGAGATCACAAAGCTGTAATACTTTCCCCACCAACCTAATTCACTTCCAACTAGATTTTTCTTGTGGAGGTTTAAACTATTGACATCAGTCACTAGTGCCTTCAAACTTTTACACTAGCCCTCTATTTCCAAACCACGGAAACGTACTCTTCACTCTATTTGAACTTAAGTCCCCTCTCCCCAAAGAATTCCCCTGAGCAACCTCTTCTGGGCCATTCACTCTGTCCCTCCCCTGCTGTGGGAGAACACTATTTAAAGCCAGAGAACTTTTTTGTTCAGATCCTAGATTTGCTATGGATTAACTATGCAACGTTTAGTAAGTCACAAAATTTCTCAATGCATCCATCAGTAAAATGGGAGACTTGGAATTAAAGGCTGGAAACTACCAGTGTACTACCAACTACAGCCTGCAGAAAAGTTCTATCTGGTCAGCAGCATTTTCCTCAACCCAGTTCAAACCCTTGACATGAGGAATGCACTCTGAATTTGAAGGGCGACAGCCCCTACCACACTCTCTCATTTTACACACGCCACTTCCTAGTTCATTCACTTCTAGCACCTGTATGCAGTTAGTTTCCAATTATTGAATTAGATGATCTCTAAGATTTTACAGTTATCATGAGCATTATTCATACCTTTTCTACTCAGTTTTCATGTGATCATCTCCCTGTTAGAAAGTCCAGGATAAGGATTCATAAAATTACATAATTTCAGAACTAGAAAGAGCCTTGAGAGATTATCTAGAAAAACCCAACTATGTTGTATGACATAGAGCAGGGGTGTCAAACTCATTTTCACTGGGCACCACATCAGCCTCGCGGTTGCCTTCAAAGGACCGAATGTAACTTAGGACTGTATAAACATAACTGCTCCTTAACAGTTAAGCCAGAGCTTGGCATTGCTGCCGGGTAGAAACAACGTGCCGGGCCGATAAAACCAGGTGGAGGGCCGGATTCGGCCCCAAGCCTTGTTTGAGCCACCTGTGACACAGATGGAACGACTGAAGCCAAACTGCTTAAGTTACTTGGCTCAGAGCTCCCCAGTTTAAATCAGTGCAGGACAATTTAAATCAAGAAATATTAACAAAATCTTTTTTCGAGACCCTACGTGGGAGCTACAAAGAGAAACAAGAACTGACCCTACCTGTCCAGGGTTCACAGCTAGTCAAGGGCACTGACACATACACAGGAAGTGACTATTTAAGGCACACATGGCAAAAGGAGTGAGAAATCAATCTCTTTCATTTTTAGTGAGACCTGGGAAAACCTCCTGAAGGTGAAACATTTGAATAGAGATTTAAATAATGAGTAGGACTGCTGTTACAGACAGGAAGTGAGGGCACAGCATGAAAAGCCAAGAGGCAAGTAAATGCACAACCTAAGCAGAAGAAAGCAAGTTAATCAGTGTGGCTGGGGTGAAGTGATAGAAGGCAACCTCAGATAGCAAAGTGTAGACAAATCCTTAGGGCTGTACCTCCTGTTTTCTTCATTGGCATACCTCTTCATCCCCTTTAACCAAGAACCTAGGACAGAGCTAAAAAAATGGGAACTGAATAAATGTTTATTGATTTTAGAGAGAGGAAGTGGAAGAAGAGAGAGAGAGAGACATCGGATATGAGAAAGACACATTGATTGGCTGCCTCCCACACGTGCCCCAACTAGGGATGGAAACTGCTGCCTAGGTGTGTGCCCCACTGGGAATCAAACTCCCAACTTTTTGGTGTGTGGGGTGATGCTCCAACCAACTGAGTGAGCTACACTGGCAAGGGCTCAATAAGAAGTTATAATGATAGAGTGATAGCAACTAGCATTTAGGGTTGGATTCTTATATGCCATGCACTGTACTAAACATTTCATATGCATTATCACATTTAATCCTCACTTTAAAAAACCTATTAGGTCAGTACTAACATTCCTCTCATAGCATACTAGAACTGAAACTTAGGGTAACTTGCCCCCAAAAGTTAAAAAGTAGATTTGCACCCCACTTATCTGTCTCCAAAGCCTATATAAACCAAAATAACGGCTAAGAAATGCAACGACCAGGAAGTTTACAATCGATTATCAACTTCCAAATATCAGTCGCTGCGCTGCAAAAGGAGGACGATAAGAAGGGAGCGGGAAAGGCTTCTCGCCAGTCCTGACCCAACTGCATCCCATAACCTTAAACAATACTTCTGTCCTGAGGTCAAAGAACAGTCTAGAGAGTACAGTATAAAGCTTCAAAACTTCCTATTAACTGGGGAAACTTAGGCAGCTTATTTTACTTTGGAGAGCTCCAAGTTCCGTGTCTGAAAAAGGGGTACAGCGGTTCGAACACTACACAGGATGTTATGAGAATGAGAGAACGCTTAGAAGGCGATCACATAATACCAGGCACGCCGTAAGCTGCGGCTGCCTATAACACAGTCCCTGCTCGTGCGTATCCGGGACTACAACGGTAACTAGGGAAGCTGGACGCTGCAACAGGGTTGGGAGTCTATCCGTGTCCAGATGATCAGAAAAGATTGTGTAGAAAACACATTTACGATATTCCTTGGGGAAAAGGTAACCCTGGCCCCCTGAGGGCTACGCAATAAGGCGGCAAGATGATGAGGTGACAGCGGACTCGCTGTCACCTCCATAGCCCCAGAGCCTAAAGCAGAGTCCGGCACAGAGGCTCTTAGTAATTGACGGGTAAGGCAACCATGGGCCCTTCTGCAACTCCGAGGCGACTTACCCCAAGGCCAGCTTCCCCCTCAGATTCTGCATCCATAACGCACCTGCAAAAACAACACGACCGTCAACTCAGACTCCCACCTCCACTCCTTTCTACCGCCCCTAACCACTAAGAAATCCTCACCCAAACGTTCTAGAATTGCCGCCGCCATGTTCCTCCCACCCTCTACGGAAGCCTCCGAGCTCAAGCGCCGTCTGACCTGACGCATGCGCAATTCCCCGCTTTTCTCCGCAGCGGAAAACACCGCGGTCCTCACACCTGCGGTGTTGTCATGGAGACCACGAACACTCGGCCGGCGCCTCAGCTATGGTCAGCCCAACCTAACTTGGGAATGACTTAACAAAGGCTGAAAACTATGACTTTCCGGAAATTCATCGGGATCCAGAAAGATTGCTAAACCTTATCTCACAAACGGTCTGAAAGGGTTAGGACAAGAGGGACACCGTGGACAAGCCACCCAACCTGGGTGGACCTCAGTTTTCTAGCCAGTAAAATACAACCATTATCCCTACAGCAGTTTTGTTTTAATATCACTAGAGATCACATGGAAAGCTCTTTTATGAAACAAACAGTTCAAATATAAAGTGTGAGGTCCTAATCCCTATTGATCCCCAAATTGACCTACAAGAGATAAAAAGTTAATAATCATCTGGCACTTGCTACCGTATATGTCCAGCGGTGTTTCGCTAAATCTCAGTATTCCTCACAGCAATCCAACAAGGCATGGGTTATCATCTCCCTCCCTCAAATGAAGATTTAACATAGGCTGAAACCAGTAGTTTAATTAGGGATGTACGCCTCCAAGTTTACTGCCTCTACCTCCGGCCAGCGCTACGTTTGACGTCTCTATCAGGAGGGACATCTCAGGTATCATCTGCTCCAGCGCAGGCGCGCCAGGTGCCCGTGCGAACAAGCATTCCAGGCGTAGAAGAGTGCGCGTACGGAAGTCTGAGCCTGCTAGCGTGAATGGACAGGAAACCTCCGTTCTTTCTCCTCCACCGCACTTCCAACACACACACAGCCTCGCGGGGCTGGCACTCAACCAAACGGAGGCAGTCTGTTCTCCTCCTGGAGTTACCAAGAACCCACAGCCAGAATTTCCACCCAAGTGCACGAACTCCTTCCTTTTGGAGCTCTGATTTGAACTTTTATCTTTTTGTCAATGGGCTTCTTGTAGATATCTTACAAGCAGAGACTTTCGACCTTTTCCATCTGTGGCACACAAACTAATTACTAAAATGCTGGCACACCAAAAGAATATACTTTTTTGCCACTCTGACAAAAATTAGGTATAATTTTAATTCATTCACATTGGACGGATATTCTTGGGTTGGCTGTCGTCATTTATTTTATTTCACAGTCTAAAGGAAAAAGGTCAGTGGCCCTGATGAAATAGTCGGGTATTGCACATTTTAAAAATTCTTGCTGCACATCAGTGTGCCCCAGCACATCGGTTGAAAATTGCTGCTGTAAAGAGTCTCCAGAGCTGGCGAAGTGCCCTGAAACACAGCGTTCAAAAAATACTGGGTGGATTGGACAGCGTTAAACAGGGCCAAAGACTAAACCGAGAGTGCGGGAAGATGACTCCCCACCAGTCATTTTGTACCTTGACTGTAGGAAGCGAGAACGCCTGAACTCGGGGCTGGGCTCAGGCACCAACAGACCCTGCTGGGCCGGGCGAGGCTGGGAGTAGAGTGCCCACATCGCGGTCCCGCTCCTCGAAGCCCTGCGGCGTCTGAATCAGAGCGCGCGGTGCGGCTTGGGCCTCCGCGCGCGCCGTAGCAGCGGGCCCGGAGAGGCGGGGCTCCGAGCTAAGCCCCGCCCCCTTCCCGGCTACAGCGTGGGGCTGCAAACGGTCTGCTCCAGTGGCTCCTTCTCTCTTTTCTAGTGATCATGAGTCTGGATCCGCGCACGCTGCCGCCCTCTCCTAACTGGTACTGCACCCGATGCAGCGATGCCGTGCCCGGGGGCCTCTTCGGGTTCGCGGCGCGTACCTCCGTCTTCCTTGTCCGCGTGGGCCCAGGCGCGGGCGCGATCCCTGGGACGCCCCCATTTCGAGGTAACTCCCTCTCCCTGCCCCCACTTTTCCTGCACTTCTTGCGTTCCCTGGAGGTACCGAGTGTACGTCTTCAGACGTGCTGAGGCTCGAAGAGATAAAATGACTTATCTGAAGGCACATGGCAAAGCTAGTACCAGCATTGGAGGTTTCTGATTGTGAGTCCCTGGATATTTTTGTTATACTCTGAGATCCCTCCCTCTACTGATGGAGAAACTGAGGTCCAGGGAGGGGGAAGAGTCTGCTCACAACCCCTAAGCTGAGTCGCGTTCCGATCTCCAATATTGAGCTACACAACGTTGAGGATGAGCTGTCCCGCCTCCTGGCGCTTTCACGTGGGGACTCCTCGATTAGAAAGTATCCCGGTCTAGACCCAAAGTATTTTTAACATCTATGGCCTCCCTTCCCTACCCAGTGTGCACGGACCCCTGAAGAGCCTTTCTGGGGTCTGGGAGCTGCCTACAGCCCCAGGCCCTAAGCAAGATCCTACAAATATGATATTTATTTCTTTAAGATGAATGAATTGAGTCAGGTGCTTTTAGGCTCCAAACAAGGTTTTGATTATACCTTGGGCTGCGGCATGGCAGATGTTCTATTCCAAGCGATCTCTGGCCAGATCTAAATAAGAATCACATTCTTCATTTGGGCTGCTTCCCACCGTGTGAACTAGGCACATCAGGGAATAGCAACAGCATTTCTTACACTTGAGACGACTGAGGCTCAATGAGACAAAATGACTTCGCTGGGGTCACATGGCAGAACCATTCGGAGCATTTGGGATTTCTGATTTTGAGTCCCTGAACATTTTTGTTATACCATGGGCTAAGAGAGATTCCATTCATCATCTCACATTACTATGATTTGGCCAGAAATCTTAGGTAGCACTTTAACCCGGAGTCTGGTTTTGCTTGCAGTCATAGGGGAGTTGGTGGGACACACCGAGAGAGTCTCTGGCTTCACCTTTTCTCACCACCCGGGTCAGTACAACCTTTGTGCCACCAGCTCCGATGATGGAACTGTGAAAATCTGGGACACAGAGACGAAAACAGTTGTGACAGAACATGCACTTCATCAGGTACCGTGGCTTACTGGTTTCCCAGACTGCTGTTATAGATCTGTGCCAAGGTTTCTTACGCTTCGAGTATAGTTTTGCTAGCTCATCTGTGCAAGGTAACTTTTATAATTGTGTTCATTAATTAGTTAAGAAGCTCTGTATTTTAGGAAACATTTTTGGAAGGCAACACTTATAAACCAAAGGTCAGCGAACTACACTGTTGCCTGTTTTTTTGCAAGTTGTTTCACTGTAATATAGCCAGTCATTCATTTAAGTATTGGCTGCTTGCATGTTACTTCCACAGAGCTGAGTAGTTGCAACTGAGACAATGTGGCCCACCAAATCTAAAATATTTACAGTCTGGTCCTTTACATGAAATAGACTCCTGATGTAAACTGTAAATCAGTAAATGAAACTTGCCTCTAAACCAGATTACTTGATACACCTGCCTTTTGAGAGAATGTAGGAAAGGAAAAGACTTACTTACTCTTAGGAAGAACTTTTCCATTAAGCTATTAAAGGAAAAAATTATTTTAAATGGTTCTTTGATGCTCTCAGCCTAAATTCTCCTACCATTTTCTACACAAGTGGTGCTAACAGTATTTAGTAGGTATCTATAATGTGCCTAGTACTATACTGGTTAAAAACTAAGTGGAAATTCAGCATTTACAAATAAGAAGCAAATACATTTTTGTCTTGTTTTAAAGCATACAATATCAGCATTGCATTGGTCTCCTCGAATAAAGGATCTAATAGTGTCTGGAGATGAAAAAGGAGTAGTTTTCTGTTACTGGCTGAACAGAAGTGACAGCCAGCACCTCTTTATAGAACCCAGGACGATCTTCTGTCTTACCTGCTCACCTCATCATGAAGATTTAGTAGCCATTGGGTAAGTACCGTACTATCTGTATCAATCATTTATTTTTGCTTAGAATCATATTTTGCATTTGCTTTACCTTTTCCTGTCCCTTTATTCCTCAAAGGAAACCATTTGCAGGTGTTAACCACTCCCCCTGAGCCCTTGGGGTCATATATTTATTCCTGTGACCTCCAGGTCCTACTGTCTCTCCCACTCTGTTTTTAATTTCTTGGTTTCCATGATATTGTAGTTTCATTCTTCACGTCTGATTTCTGCAACCTCCAAATGTAGGAACTGCCCTCTTTCAGCCTTTTCTCCCTCTTTACTTGCCCCTGGATATAACATTCACCCCGTGAGGGTCAGGTGACCCAGCTCTGCCTCTCTGGTTCTCAGCTCTAGGTTGGGAACGTGATCTGGTGTTGGGATCTGTTTCCTTATCGATCACCAAGGTTGTTTCATACAAGCTCCCCAAGTGGGCCTCCCCCTTGCCCTCACCACTCTATTTACTTCTCTCCTGAAGATGTCCGTTCCTCCAGTTTAAGGACTGGATAAGAGAAGTCCAACTAGAGAGGATTTAGGAGATGGGGTGGGGGGATAAGGTAGTGAAATATACATGGAGACAACTTTCTCACAAAGTCTATTACCAAAAAAATGTGCACAGACATGAAGCCAGGCGGTATCTGGGGGTCAAGAGACTATTAAACGGGAGATAATAGGGCGTGTTTTTATGCTGATAGAAATGAGGCAGAAGAGCTTCTTGTGGGGGTAACCCAGGGTAGATACAGGAGTGACGTGAAGTCAGGAGGGGACTGGATCCAGATCACGAGTATAAAGAACAGCTGACCCTGTGGAAATGGGTGTGGGTAGGTCTGTAGATCTGGCTGGGAGAGGAAGGTGCTTCATTATGATAGCCTTGGAACACCCAGATCTAGAATTTAGAGTTCTGCCACTTTTGTTAACTTTATCATTAGAAAGGCGGGATCATTGGTAAAAAGGAGGTGTTCTTTATTGTATTAGGAGAGTTCGTCTCTAATTAGAGGAATTGCTGCGCGCCTATAAGAACTTAGAACTTAACTATGCTCCAGCTTGAGCTTTGTGCCAGGCAACATGCACACTGTTACTATTACAAGAGTTGATCATGGAAAAAGGTTTAAAAAATCAGGAAACATGAAATGAACGCTCTGGAAAAAGGATAAAATTAACTAATGCTTGTCTTCTTCCCTTCTCCCCAACACCCAATGCACTTAACTTTTAAAAATGCACAATAACTCCTAAGCCAAAATTTTTACTGGAAAACACAATATTTCCAACTCTTGTTTTTCAGCTACAAGGATGGCATAGTGGTTATAATTGACATCAGCAAGAAAGGAGAGGTCATTCATAGGCTTCGGGGCCATGATGACGAGATCCACTCCATAGCTTGGTGTCCCCTGTCTGGTGAAGACTGCTTATCCATAAATCAAGAGGAAAATTCAGGTAGCGGTCATTTAAGGGAGGGACCTGTCCCCTTTGAGCTAAAGAACACAATGGGTAGAACTGTGTAACGTAAATTATATTTAAAACATTAGGTTTTACAGATGAGGTCTATGAAAGGAGAGCTAAGTGTCGGGAACCCTTTCAAACTATTTTTCCTCTGGGAAATGCAAATTAAAAACACAATTTCCTGTTCCATGCAAATTAAAAACACAATCTCCATTGCTATCCTAGAAGAACCTGAAGTTCCTAATGGGAAAGTTAGGGCACAAACTCCAGTGACAAAAGGCTGCTACTTAGCCACTGGAAGCAAAGATCAGACCATTCGAATCTGGAGCTGTTCTAGAGGCCGAGGTAAGATTGATGTTCTATATTTCTTTTGCAATATAACCTGTATTGGTCCGGTAGAAGCAGAAGGTTTTTTATTCTGCCTTGTTGTACTGAGAGTGTATCGCCTGTCAAAAGCAGTCCATTCACTTTACTCTCCAGAAAGTTGTTTCCCAGCCTAGCCTGGACTAGAACTGTCTGTGCTTAACATCTGGCTTTGCTGCTGGAGATGAAGGTTTCTGATACATTCACAGAAGGACTTCTGTTTGGCATAGAGGATAAGGTGTTTGTCATGAGACTGGGAATACTGGAACCTGGCAAGGCCTGGATCAGAGGAAAGGCAAAGATCACTAGAGCAAGAGCTTTTAATGCGCAAATGCAGAATAAATAATATACACCCAGTAGAGAAGTGCATGTTTAAATGTAAAAGTCCAGTTATCCAAATCACTACCTTTAGGCACTCAGCCTTCCCAGGTGTTTCTCTGAACAGAACTTTTGCCTTGAGATTGAGAGACACTCCATGCAGAGTGGATGTGACCTGTATAAAAAATCTAGCCTTTCTCTTTGTAGCAGGCTTCTTTCTCCACTTTATTTAAAACCATAGAAATCTTGTCATCTTTGTCCAAATGAGTTAGTACATGTAAAAGCAAGTCGCACAGTTAGAGCTTAGTCGGTAGTAAGTAGTAGCATAATTTGGGGAAACTATATTTTAAGGTTTGTAGACAGCTTTTAGACATACTTTGGCTGATTCTTCAAGTGGGGACATCAGGCTAAGAATCCGTCTAGAAGGGTAACCTCTAAACTTAACAGACAACAGTCTTCAAATTTACTAAATCAGAATCTCTAGGAGTTGGGCCCTGGCACATGTATTTTTAGAAGTTCCACCAGGGTTCTGACACACCATAGGAACTAAGAAACACTGGTTAAGTAGCTTGTCAGGACAGGAGGGACTTCCCTGTCACAGCGTGTTAGCTGCCACATTTGTGCCCTTTGTTGGATTTCTTGCCAACTAGAAGAAGGAATCCTACCTTCTGTCCTTCCAACTGTGGAGCATCGGATTGGGTTAGCACCTGGGTAACTCGTTTTCCCAAACAGTACTCCTGATGTGTTTAAACTGCTAAGACAGCCTGTGAAAGCTTGCCTGACTTAAAGTAGCTAGGCTTGTGTTAACCACTGTGCACAATAATGTTACCATGAGAAAATGAGGTCTGAATCTAAGTGACCAAACTAACGAACATCAAAACCACAAACTGTACAGTAATCCCCTCTCATCTGACAGTAATACATTCCAAGAGCCCCAGTGGATGCCTGAAACCGCAGACGGCACTGAACCCTATATATATATGCTTTTTCCTATGATAATTGAATTTACAAACTAGGCACAGTGAGAGATTAATAACCATAACGTTAATAGTAAAATAGAACCGTTAGGACAATATACTGTAATAAGTTATGGGAGTGACTTGGGGGGCATTATTGGTAAAGGGTTACTTGAACACGAGCCCTGGGAGACCACAATAGTCTAGCTGATAACCTAGACGGCTACTAAGTGACAAATGGGTGGGGAGCGCACACAACGGGGATACACTGGGTGGAGGGATGACTTATGTCCAGAGCAGGAGACAGGAGCCGTATAGCACAAGGTTTCCCTGCGCTACCCAGAACAGTATGCAATTTAAAACTTAGGAATTGTTATTTCTGGGATTTTCCACTTAATACTTTAGAACCATGACTGACCACAGGTAACTGAAACCACAGATAATGGGGGGCTACTCTATCGTGAACTGCTAACAACTCATGCACATGTCTATATTTTGCCGTGTGTGATGTGCACCCACGTTTCTGTGCACTTTATACATGGGGTTATTATGCCCGTGGTATGTAATCATTATACCCACATATAATGCGCATCCTTATTTTTCCCTCAAAAATTTGGGCAAAAAGTGCATATTATGCATAGCAAAATGTAGTAGTTTCACTATCTTGAGCGCCCATGGACCTTCCTTAACCTGCAGGTGTGATGACTTTGAAATTGCCCTTTCTAAAGCGAAGAGGAGGTATAGACCCAACTGTTAAAGAGCGCCTTTGGCTGACACTCCACTGGCCCAAGGATCAACCGACACAGCTGGTATCTAGCTGTTTTGGGTAAGTCTTTTTTTGAATCAGGCTCTTTGAAATATTTTTTCTCCTATAGCCTCAGGAATTCCTAGACTTCCTTTTCTAGACACAGAAGAAGATAGAGAAAGCAATGGCTGAGGCTTATGTTATGATGGGCCTTTTGTAACGGGAAATCGTGAGACCAGTATTGGTGTTGTCCAATAACAGAGTTGTACAAAAATCAAACACGCACAGCCTGGTGGTTAAGAGCCAGACCTCTGAAGCCAGGCAGAACTGAATTTCAGAATCAGTCAATCAGCCTGTGACTTACCGGCTATGTTGATGAGCAAGACTCTTCACTTTTCTGAGCTTCAGTTACTTCACATATAAAAAGGGGAGGTTATAGTATTTCCTGTCTCTTAGGATGTTTATAGCCATTCATTAAATAAAATTTGAGCATCAGCTTCCATTTGTTTGAGATAATAAGTGAATTTAGCCCTGGCTGGTGTGGCTCAGTGGATTGAGTGCTGTCCTGCGAACCAAAGGGTTGCCGGTTCGATTCCTGATCAGGGGCACATGCCTGGGTTGCAGGCTGGGTCCCCAGTGGAGGGTGCATGAGAGGCAATGACATATTGATGTTCCTCTCCCTCTCTCCCTCCCTCCCCCTCTCTCTGAAAATAAATAAAACCTTTAAAACAAATGAATTTAACAGAGAAGGCTCCTACTTTTAAATGAAATAATATAGGTAAAGCGTATAAAACCCCACCAAAACGTTGGCCATGGCCCTCCACCACCCCCCCAAGCATGACTCATAAAAGAGATACTATGTCTTAAAGGTTTTGGGACAATGTGGCATTTTCTAATTAAAGCTCTTAGGAAAATTTGTTCAAAGGGTAGTCTGGCACAGTCATATAGTCCCAAAAGAAGGAAAGATAAAATAAAGTGCCCTTCTACCTCTGATTCCCCGAGCTACTTCGTTCCCCTCCCCATAGGAGTGGCTCTTCGTTTTTGTGTGTGCTTCCAGAGATGTTCTGTGCGTATTTCAAAATTCACAGTTTTTCTGTCCTTAAAAGAACAATGAACAGAAATTACTCTGTAGCTGAGGGCCCACACTCTCTGGCCCAGAACATCTTCTTTTCGGACTGCTTGTGAAAGAAAGCTAACGCGTGTTGTTCCTTCACAGAGGTGAACTGCTGTTGTGGGATCTCACTCAGTCTTGGAGACGGAAATACACCCTTTTTAGTGCTTCATCCGAAGGGCAGAATCATTCAAGAATTGTGTTTAATTTATGTCCGTTACAAACTGAGGATGACAAACAGCTGCTGCTCTCCACGTCAATGGACAGAGATGTAAGGACAGCTCATTCTACCTCCAGCACTGAAGCGCAGAGATTTATGATTTAGATGGGATTAAAGGGTTTTTTTCCAACCAACTGCCAGTTCTCATGCCGCACCTTGTCCCCAGTCCCAATTTCAGGGTTACTGTTACTGACTGGCACTAAATACATTAATGGTAGAGAGGTAGGGGAAAGCAAGGAGCCACCCGAAATGCCTTTGTGTTCAAGAAGACATGATAAAGAAGAGTAGATGTGCCTGCCGGAGGGTGTATGAGGTCATGGTGCTTTGGCTTTACTGTGTCCTTGTCTATAGGTTAGTTAGCAGAATATCTGCTCTTGGTGAAATCTCTTTAAGGAAGAACTGGCTTTAAGGGTCTATGGCCTTACTCTTGCAGTTATGTTAGGCTCATTTGGTAAACTTTTTCTCCCAAGTCCCTCTGTTAAACAAGTGACCATTAAAAACTCAGCACTGCTCTTCCCCTTGGTATGAAAAGATATTTTGCTTTTTGAGATAACAACCCTGAGTTCTCCACTATCTGGAGGCCATCTTTATTGCTTAGAGTTTGCCAAAAGAGGAAGTTACCAATGCTCTAATACTGGAGAGTAGAAAGGCCACTGAACTTGTGAATGGCAGGCCTGGGTTCCAGTTTATTAATTATATGCCCTTGAATTCATTTGGCATCTCTGGGAATAAACGCATGCTAAGATATGTCTGAGCTCTACAATTTACTAGTTGTTTTTTCTTCCTAAGAGATGCTTCTCTAGTTACATTATCCGTGTCTACTCCCTGAACCCATCCAGTTTGAAATGTTGGATTTTTTTCCCTGTTTCTCTGGTCCTTTTTATGTTCAGGCCCTAATCCTTAATCCTTTCAGGTAAAGTGTTGGGACATGGTGACCCTGGAGTGCTGCTGGACCCTGCCCTCCCTCGGTGGCTTCGCCTACAGTCTGGCATTCTCTCCCGTGGATACAGGCTGTTTGGCCATAGGCGTTGGGGACGGCATGATCCGCGTGTGGAACACTCTCTCCCTAAAGAACAACTATGATGTGAGAAGTTTTTGGCAGGGTGTCAAGTCCAAGGTCACAGCGGTAAGGATGCTTTCTTTAAGCTTGTTATGAACTTTTTTCCAAGTAAGTAATTCTCTTCTAGAAAATACCTTTTCACTTAAATGAACTCTGTTGAGAATCACAGGTTGTTCAATGGTATTTTCAGTAAAGTTTGAAACTAGGAAAAGAGAAGGGCCCTGTCTAACCAAACCCATTATTTCCAAATTTAGGATTTAAAATTAAAGCTTTGTTCAAGTCACCATGTTTTCTAACAGTAACAAATTAGAAATAACCTGGATGTGCATTCATGGAAGACACGTTAAGTTATAATATAACCACATGTTGGGATGGTATCAGACTTTTAGAAATGATAATGCAGATCTTCTTTTAATGTAAAAGATGTTAATGACCCATGAAGAATACAAATTACAAAACAGAAAGCACATTACAAAACTGTATGTATAAATTTTCTGTTTTTCTCCAAAGTGAGACATCTGTTGTGGCCATTTCGTCTAAAAGCAATGTTTGTGGCTTAAAATGAAAACCAAGTAGTACAGGAGTTCAGAAAGCAAAAACTTTTTCCTACTCTGCCTTCTACTCCATTCCCCACTTCAGAGAACTACTGTGGACAGTTTGTGATGGGTCTTTCCAAAAGCTGTTAATCACTAATAGAACCGTATTCTCTGAATTCTTCTGGCATCTTTTATCCCCACTCAGTGGTGTATCACACATCATTTACATGTTTGAACCTTTTTTTTTCAATTGTATGTATCTCAAGTTTATTCATAAAAAAAACACTGTAGAAAAATACAACACTGGCAATAGGCTGTTTTGGATGGTGAGATTACAGGTACCTTTTTCTTTGTATTTAATATGTCTTTGTTTCTCTCTTCAATCATGAGAATTTGAAAAATTAGAAGACACCGAGAGCGAGGAAGTTTCCCATTTAAACGCCTGCAGGGTGATCTGAGAGCCCCCCTAACAGTCTGCCCTTCCTATGCCCTTTGCAGCTGTGCTGGCACCCGACCAAGGAAGGCTGCCTAGCCTTCGGGACGGATGACGGAAAAGTGGGGCTGTACGACACCTACTCCAGCAAGTAAGAGCACAGATGACTCTTGGGTTCGGCTGGGGACCGCCGTGCCAGTGGTGGGGTCTGAGCTCAGAGACCTGGCCATCATCAGAATTGGCCTGGGAAGCATCTGTAAGATTTTGGCTCTGAGACTGAGGCTTAAAACTCAGAATTTAATTTTAAAAAATATTTTTCAGGTGATGGTGGTCCAGCCCATCTGACCTGTGGGAATATAAGCTATTTGCTTTTCTTTTCCCTCAACTTTTCTTTACAGAAGTTCTCGGGCACCCATGAACCCTAAAAGCCTAGCACAAAGAACACCTCTGTTCTTTCCAGCAAGATTCACCAGTTCAACATTTTGCTACACTAGCTTTATCTATGTAACTTAATAAAATTAACAGTAATTCCATACTGTGACTTCAGAGCCAGCCATAAACAAATCAGACAGAGTTCTGTTGGGACCCTGCCACGCTCTCCTGTTTATACCTTGTCTGGGCTGCATTCACAGCACCACAGCAGAGCGGGCTAAGCGCGAAGCCGGCCGCGTGGCGCGGAAGGCCGGGAGCATTGGGGTCTGGCCCTTTGCAAGATAAATTCGCCTACCCTGCTGTAGATCATTTGCTTCAAGTGAAAATCATACTGCAGAGCTAACATTTTTGCAATTATTTAAGTATGCAGAGTCTACATGTAGTTAACTATTTTTTCTCCATTTTTACCTTTTAGTCCCCTTATACCCCTCCCCCCAGCAATCACAGCACTGTTGTCCATGTGTCCTTTTTCCTTTTTGCTCAGTCCCCCCACCCCCTAAATTCCCCCCACCCCAAGCTGTCATCCTGCTCTCCATCTATAAGTCTGTCCCCATTTTTCTTGTTAGTTCAGTTTGTTCGTTAGATTCCACACATAAGTGAAATCATATAATATTTGCCCTTCTCTGACTGGCTTATTTCACTTAGCATAATGTTAAAACTATATTAATTTAAATAACTCTGTGTCATCACAAAATTGCCTACAAATTCTGTTAAATTCATATCTTCTGGTTATTAAAAGCTGAATATTCAAATGAACACTAGAAAAGGTATGACATAGGGGGAAGGGTGTTGCAATAGACATATTCTTGGGCATTCAGCTAGAACTTCTATCGTGTTTCTTTTAGCCAAAGACATTTTGGTTTATTATCTAGAATTATAACAATAGACAGACATACGGAAGTAAATGAATCAACAGCTAGTTCACTCATAGGTTCTGGAATCCTGGAATTCTAAAACCATACAAATGTAGTATACACTAAAGGTAATAACTGACACATCACATCAGCAATCTTAAAAAAATGCCCTTGAGACAAAGGTTTCTTTTAAAAAACAGTCAAAAACTTTATAAAGCCTACCTAAAAATCTTGTCTTAGTTTAAGAACGTGATGTTAGTGCCAGGGTAAACTGAAAATAACTTCAGAGTCTTTTGCTTGAACATGCGGTAGGTGCACGCATGGTGACGATACATGCGTAGCTGTGACCTTAGCTCTGAGCTGAGCTGTTTGCATTTCCTGTCTAGTCCTGTTTTTCTCTCGTTGTGACAGCCTTTGCACTGCTGTGTAATAACTATGGTAATAGTAGAGTATTTGACATTTAAATAAAGTAGGCAACTTAGGGGGCGGGATGGGGAAAATGATTACAAATTGGCCAGATGAGCGGGTCGGGCAGAGGGAGGAAGGTACCATTTTTTTCTGGGTAAAATGTGTTTGAGACATACTCATTTTGTTAGTATCTACCATTACAGGGCATGTGATTTAAGTGTTTGCTTCTTTACAATCAGCTGTTTGGAGAAAGGTACTATTAAATTGTTTTTTTCTTCAATATCAGCAAGTAAGTTTATAATAGAGACCTTTTAGGCAGGGCGAAAAAGGTGTTTTTCCCACTATTGTGCCTTTTTGTTTTAAATCTTTGTTTGTAACCCCCCCTTCCTCCCAGACCGCCACAGATTTCTAGCACATATCATAAGAAGACTGTGTACAGTTTAGCCTGGGGGCCACCAATACCCTCCATGTCACTTGGTAAGTGTCTGGGCCATTCTCTTACAAACTCTGGAGTATTCTCTTTCTTTCCCTTTAACCCTATAGCCTTCAAGAGTCATAAATATTCTAGGGCAGTGACTGCTTATGCTGTCTGCCTTGTCCCCAGGGGTCCACGAGGGCAGTCGTGCTAGGTGACAAGTCAGAAACGGTTCACCCATGATCAGTCTCCCTAAGCTCTACAGCAGACTGAGAGCTTCTCAAATGACCTTGTTGCCTTTCGTTGTATTCTGACCCTTTCCCTCTTGTAGCCCCTCAGCCTGATCTCTCTTATTCCTAAAGTGATCGTTCTTTCAGAATATCTTTTAAAATGGGTGTGTTCAGCAAAAATCTTTGGTAAACTGTTCTTTCCCTCCTGTAAATTTCCATAGTAATTGCGTCACATAGAGAGGATAGTGTAAATTGACAGAACTCAAACAGCATTGCAAGTGTAGTTCATTCATTCACTCAACAAGTGTTGACTGGGTCCTTGATTTATGCCAGGCAGAATTCTAACCGTGGTGAAAGTAAAATTTGCCCGCACAGAACACCATCAGAACCACTGTTTGCTTCCTAAAAGCCAACAAGAGGATTGCTGTAACACTAAGGAAAGTATTGCTTGGGGGACAGCTCCTTATAGTCATAGGAAGTCCTGCAGCTCCATATATTTAATTGCTCAAAGAGTAGAGTGCTTATTTCTGAAAGAAAAGGTCAGTTCTTAAAACTGCTGAGAACTTTTCTGATTCCAGTTTTGGCACCTCTACTGTTATGAATGGCAGAATATTTAAAACAAACATGCTGCTCTATAAATGTTAATGTAGAATTATTAGTGTGCTGATTGTGCTCCTACTCCCAACGAGGTTCAGATGTAAAGAACCGTGGCTTTATAAAGAACTGTGATTCTATTAAGACAATTGATAGTTGATACGGTCATACTGTAGCTGGTAGAGTCCAAAACTGATTAGCTTTCTATCTCACATAGGAGAAGGAGACAGACCTTCCCTCACTTTATACAGCTGTGGAGGGGAAGGGCTTGTCCTACAGCATAACCCTTGGAAGTTGAACGGAGAGGCCTTCGACATCAACAAACTCATCAGGGACACCAATTCAATCAAAGTAAGTTCTTGTGGCCTCAGGTCTTCTCTTGATCTCTGTGTCCTGGTTTTCCCATCTTACATAATAAATGCCATTATTAGAGCTATCCATTATGCTTAGTCAGAGTTCTTAGATGTTCTTTAAGAACTCAGTGAATTTATAAGTTATAACACATATCTTAGAATTCTTGATCCTTGAGTAAAGCAAAGAACTTAATTTAAAAAATGTTTCAGTTGCAATGGTGATTTAATAGAAACTTTCAGATCTTGGATATAAAAGCATCTCTTCCGGGCCAGCCACTTCCTCCAGAGTGAAGCCTTGGCAAAAATAACCTAATAATATGGTGTCCAAGTATGGCCTCAGGGTATTTTGCTCAAGAAAGAATTGTCATTTGTTTTTCATTTTTTAGTGAAGTAATTACAGATTTACACAAAAGCTACAAAAATGATACAAATAATTCCCTGTTATCCTTGACCCAGATTCCTGCATTTAATTACATTTGCTTTTACCAGCCTATCAATATATCTGTATGCCAGAACTATCTTTTGAAGTGAAGTCATAAATTCTGCGATTTCCTTAGTCTTTCAAAAGAGCATTTTTTTATTGTTGCTCATTATTTTTGTATTGCTAGCATAAAAATAACATTTAGTCATAAACTGAGTTATTTTTATTGACTACATTCCACCACTGTCTTTTTTTTTTTTAAGATTTTATCGATTTATTTTTAGAGACAGGGGGAAGGGAGGGAGAAAGAGAGGGAGGGAAACATCGGTTAAGGAGAGAAATCTCCCTTGGTTGCCTCTTGACACCCCCAACTAGGGACCTGGCCTGCAACCCAGGCACGTGCCCTGACCGGGAATTGAACCAGTGACCTTATGGTTCGCAGGCTGGCACTCAATCCACTGAGCCACACCAGCCAGGGCCCTCCATTGTCTTAAGTATTATCTGAACAGTAACATTCGGCAATGAATAAAAGGGACCAAAGTCCCGTTCCTGATGAGCTTTGAGCTTTGTGGCAGTTGAATATGTGAATCGGAAGCTCATACAAGGAGTTTGAGCTAGAAATAGAAGTTTAGGATCCCTTTACGTGAATGGTAGTTGAAGCAGCTGTGGGCATGTTCAAGGTGATCTAAAGAGACAAGAAGAGGGCCCAGGCAGCCTTGGGGAGCACCAACACAGAAAGTGCAGGAAAATGAAAAGAAACAAAAGTGACAGGAAGAAAAAGGGGCATTGTGTATGCTCTTTGCTAAGGAGACCGTGACCCCTGCATTGTTAAAGCCAGCAGATACATTTCATTCTTCATCGTGGGATAAAAATCATTTTAATGTAGTTCATTTCATGAAGGTAGACATTGTAGACATTGAGTATTTACTGGCCTCTTTTTGTTCCAATTAGGAAATTATAATTAGAAGTTACTCTTTGGTTAATTATGGAGGTTATTTACAAGAATGGCTATTGTATAATTTGAACATTTTTAAACTCTAGGGATTTATTTCCAGTGCTGTCATCATTGATTTGTAAGATACATGGAGAGAACCATGTTTTTAGTCAAGACCGGTTTATTTTGCTTTCTAGTACAAGTTGCCTGTACACACAGAGATCAGTTGGAAAGCAGATGGCAAAATCATGGCTCTTGGCAATGAAGATGGGTATGTTTCTTTCTTTTGAAAAAAGACTGTAATTGTGCATATATTTGGTCACAAGCTGGCTAATGCCATGTGTGGTATTAGTTGGGGAAACCCAGTTGTATTTGATATTCTGATTCATCCTTGATATCTGTGAATGATCCAGGAGCTCTCTGCATCTTTGAGAATTGTAAAAGAAGTTGGATAGTTTCATTCCAAAGAGAGCGTTTGCCTGCTCTGTGTTGGCTGTTTTATGCTTCACAAGCATCTCCTACGGTGAACTGCCTAAATCTCCCTTCGTTTTTTAGAGTGAGCCTAGGCACAGTCCTCTCTAGAGGCGTCACCATGCCTTCCCCATGTTGTTGTTCATAGAAACATAGCCCTAATTCAGCCATTGCTTCATTCATTCTTTTAGCTTCTCCCTAGTACTGTTTATTACAAGAGCCTGATAAACACAACTTTCCAGAGATTTGGAGAATTTTTTTAAAGCTGAAAATTTCTGTTTGAGGGACAACCTTTTGTACCTGGTTCTTTGTAAGAGACTGACCTTTGCAATGATAGATAGGGTTATCCTATGCCTTTTCACCTTTCCTTGACTGATGGAATGAAGGAGATACCTGTTTGCATTGGCTGTAAATTGATTATCCACCTTTCTTGTCTTGGTGTCTTTCCTATTGTAGATCGATAGAAATATTCCAGGTTCCCAACCTGAAGCTGATCTGCACCGTCCAGCAGCACCACAAGCTTGTGAACACCATCAGCTGGCATCACGAGCACGGCAGCCAGCCAGAGCTGAGCTGTCTGATGGCCTCTGGGTCCAACAATGCCGTCATTTATGTGCACGACCTGAAGGCGGTCATAGGTAACGTGGGTTTCTTCTCTACTGGGTGTGCTGTCGTGTGTTTAGCTACTTTCCATTCCGATCTCTGTAGCTTTTTACTTTCTTTTGGCCACTAAAATAAATGTTATTCTTACTCTTACTTTCTTCTGTTCTCAAAAGTAATATATTCATCTTATTTAAGATAAGAATAATTTCAACTATGATGGAAATGGTAACTAAGAAAGTAAAGTTCCACCCTGGCTGGTGTGGCTCGGTGGATTGAGTGCTGGCCTGCAAACAAAAAGGTTGACAGTTCGATTCCCAGTCAGGGCACATGCCTGCATTGCAGGCCAGGTCTCCAGTGGGGAGCATGCGAGAGGCAATGGATTGATGTATCTCTTGCACATCGATGTTTCTTTCCCCTCTTAAAGAATGGTTATTGCCAAGTGACCCTCCAAAAACACTGTTCCAGTTTGGACCCTCTTCCCTTAGTGTCTGAGTATTTACACACACAACCCACATCCCATTCACATGTTTGACTGCATCCAGCTCTCACAATCCTGTGTGGCAGGTTTTGTTACCCTCCTTTCCCCCTTGTCTTTTAGAGAGTAATCCTGAATCTCCAGTGACCATCACAGAGCCCTTCCGGACCCTCTCAGGGCACACAGCCAAGATCACCAGTCTGGCGTGGAGTCCACATCACGATGGAAGGCTGGTGTCTGCCTCCTATGACGGAACAGCTCAGGTACCACTGTGTCTCTGAGTCTGTGGGTCCTCTATAGTGTGCTCTACCTGGAACTCTCCTCCTCTCCCCCGGTCATGTCCGTTTTCCTTCCCTCACTGTTACCTCCTGCAGAAAGGGATTTTTGGAGTTGTAGAAGGCATTTTACTTTTATTCCATATACCTGGGCCCTTGACAGGCTAAGATTGGGTGTTTTTGTTTTTATTTACTTAGTTGAAAAGGAAATATTAATAGAAACTAGCTAAATTCTAATTTTTTTTAAGATTTCATTCTGATGAACAACAATAAAGTAATAAAATCTTTAAAAAAAAAAGATTTCATTCTGACTTGCTGGCAGTCTGATGGACTTATAAATTGATGTGAAAAGTACTTGTTGCTGTTCAAACACAGAAATGGTGGCTTATAAATCATAAAACAATTCTTAATAAGAAGTGGGTAAGTCAGAAACCTCCAAGTCCTAAAAAATAAAGACAAGCCGCCACGCTAGAACTATGAGGTAGGAGTGTCGAGTATCAGACCACAGACCTTAGGACCTGGAGGGCAAATACCGGTGGTGGTTGTCCCTCCCAGTGTTGAGTGGTAACTGAGCTGTCTGCACAGAGCTGAGAGCCAGGAAGGGCCGCCCTCTGTGAAATGGGGACTGGTGTAACCCAAGAAACAGCAGGGACACTGGTCAATTGTCCAGGCTTTACCGGGGGACAGAAGAATCACCTACGAGAAATTAGAGCCCTCGGTACACACCACACATGCAGGAGTGGGCTGAGTTAGAATCTTCTTCATAAATAACAAAGTACTACGTCAGGACAGTGAGATCCACGGGCCACCGTTAGAAGCTCACTCAAAGCCACCCCCATGGAAACAGCACTCTCTGGAACTGAACTCCTAAGAGAAAATCAGAAATCACAAGAGGAAATAAGTGTGCACAGATATTTTTTTAGATTTTTTTTCACTTTATCCCATAGGACAATAGAATAACCGTAAATTGTCTGTGGCTTTTGGTTTTAGGTGTGGGATACTCTCCAGGAAGAGCCTCTGTGCAATTTCCGAGGACATCGAGGGCGACTGCTTTGTGTGGCGTGGTCCCCCTTGGACCCAGACTGCATCTACTCAGGGGCAGATGACTTCTGTGTGTACAAATGGCTCACTTCCATGCAAGAACATTCCCGGCCTCCTCAAGGTCAGTCAGCACGTGGAGCCCATAAACGCTTGCCTACTTCCCACTCTCCCTTCCTCAGTAACTGAATTGATCAGGGTCAAGCAAGGAAGACATTCATGCATGTCCTTAATCTAATCATGAAAACATCAGGCAGGCCTCAAAGGTTTCAAGTCAAGAAATCAAAGGAAAACTGGGCTTGGTCAAACTACACGTGATTCCTGTTGCTCCGAGACAGTCTTGGTTAGAGCTGCTGAGCCTTGAGTGAAGTATGTGGAGCAGACCGTAGTAACGTATCAGTGCTGATTTCCTGGCTCATGGTCGTGCTGTGATGATGTAGGAGAATATCCATTTGCAGGACACCCACTAGTGTATTTGGGGGTCATCGGGTGTGGTATTTATGATTTGATAAAATCCCCAAAGGGTCTGCTTTTGTTTGGTTAACGTTTTGATAATGTAACTAAAAACTGTGAGGGAAGGGAAGGGGTGGGGCTGCCACTCGGAGAGAGTGACGATGGTTTGGAGGCTGTCTCCTGGAGTGTGGTTTTAACCAAGAATATGTATGTTAGTCAATCCTTTTCTTTTTCTTTCACTGCGATTCCCATAGGCAAGAAGAGTATTGAATTAGAGAAAAAAAGGCTCTCTCAACCTAAGCCAAAGCCCAAAAAGAAGAAAAGGCCCACCTCGAGAGTGTCCCTAAAGCAGGACTTGTATGATGGGAATGAAGAAGAGGGCCTGAAGGAGAGCGCGGGGCCTGTCGAGAACGGCAGCATGTCCGACCAGGACGGCGAGGACGAAGCCCCGGAGCCGGAGCTACCCTGTGGTGTCCCCTCCGCCGCTGTGGGTACGTGCCATGTCACTAGCTCTCTAGGACTGAATAGTCGTGACCAGTAAACTCAGGTCTTTATTTAGTGTGAAACTTCTGTCTCTGACCTACTTGGTTTCCCAACTCCTTAATAACTTAAGCAGCATTTTTAGTGCCCTTGGAAACTACAATAGGTTTTTTCAAAGGACTCCTTTAACCCTTTCAGTACAAGCGCTCTTTCCGCCGCGACACTCCTGCTGTACCAGGTGAGCCATTGTGAGCCATTGTATGGGCGCCGGATATATCCCCACACAGGTCATCAGATGGTCGCTGGATATATCCAGCACCCGTACAAAGGGTTAAGCCTCTAAACACCTTTAAAGAATGAAAAGGGATTTAGTGGATGATTGGGATAGAAATAGTGAAGTTCTGTAGGGAAACTTCTTACCAACTTGGGCAGGGTAAGCCTGTGGGACAAAGCAGAGCTGAGGACTGTATGCATAGAAACTTAGGCGGGAAAATTCTAACAATTTGACATCATCATGCACGTTTATTGAAAGAAACCACTGTCCCTGACCAATGTCACTGGGAGTTTGCAAGTTTTCACCCCTCCTACTGAGGTTCACACCTGTTTTTTTTTCCGGGAAAGATTTACTAATTATGACTCAGTTCTTTCTGTCCGTTACGCTGTAGTTGTCAAGCTACAGTGACATTTCTCAGATTTCTCACACAACTCTTCTTCACTCACCGGCAGCTCAGTTGGTCCTGCTAAGCCAAGGCTGCCGGTCTGATCCCCAGTTAAGGCTCACACAGGAGTGAGTGAAATAATGAACCGATGTTTCTCTCTCTCCCCACCTCTCCCCCATCCCCTTCCCTCTCTCTCTCTAAAAATCAATCAATAATAATAATAATAATAAACAAATTTTAAAAACTTTTTCAGTATTCCATCACTAACCTCTAATAAAGCAGTCTACTCATTTGAAGGGAAAAGTATGTCAGTGGATGAAATTTTAGCACTTTAATCTCTTACAAATTTACCTTAAAGCTCTAGCGCCTACCACCTATAAAATGAATGACTAAGTAGCAAACAATGTAAACAGAGGCAGTGACTCATGTTTAATTCTAAAACCATATGTTGATGCGACAGAATTAAAGTGCCCAGAATGCATGGCACAGAGTCATCCCTGACCCCCCTCATCCCAAAGTGTGGCTGTCGGACCTGTGGTTTGGATAAATAAAAAAGTGTGATGGATTTATTTTTTAGGTTCATCAGAATACCTTTTTATCACAAAATGGCTGCACAGAAAACATCTTACCCCTGTAGATCAACGGCTTGTTTTGTTTTGTTTTGAAGTTCATGGTTGTGGCATGTTCAGGACTGTGACTCTGTATCACACACCCTCAGTCTTTTCTCTGTCAGCAGAGTTGTTCCTTGTTTGTGTGATTAAATGTGCAGTCAGCACTTCGTCATCTAAGAATGTTAAAAGTCCTTTGCCACCTGAGCAGCGTTTGGGAACTCCTGGGCCTCTGGTGTAAAGTTGTGGAGGTTAGGAGCTTGTAACTTTTCCTTAGGTCAGTTAGTCAAAGTTATAAGCAATAAACTTTTACAGAATCCTGAACACAGCTCGTGAGGTGGGAAGGAGAGGCCCATACTTCCTTCCCAAAGTGCTTTATCTCATATTTTGAATAATAGATAAAATTGCACCGTTAAGCCTGGTACAGTTCTTAATTTTTACAAAGAACTAGATTCTACATTGTTCTTATCCAAACTTTCTTATCCTCTATGATGTAGTTTCTAGAGAACCAGTTATCTGCCCTCCAGTTTCCTTAGGCTTAGAAAAGCCAAGAGTCATCGTTAACAACAAAGTCACTTTACTGAAAAAGGAGCTACCTAAAGACAAGCCAGGTTGGTATCTAATAGTGAAAGTACTTTATGAAAGCATCCTCAAATGTTACGTGCAACTCAAAACTCAAAAGTGTGTAGGGTTCTTTTTAGGTGTTAAATATTTGTGTTTTGATTGTATCTCCAGTGGCATCTGCAGTTGTTGGTGCTGCTTCACGAGTGTCCACGGGTGTGTGTGTGTGTGTGTGTAGGGTTTTTTTTAGGTGTTAAATATTTGTGTTTTGATTGTATCTCCAGTGGCATCTGCAGTTGTTGGTGCTGCTTCACGAGTGTCCACAGGGTTGGGGGGGGGGGGGGGGGGGGGGGGGGGGGGGGGGGGGTGTGTGTGTGTGTGTGTGTGTGTGTGTGTGTGTGTGTGTGTTGTGAACACCGCCTCGGGCTGACTGGATTTAGAGGCGTCTTTCTGTGCCCAGCAGTGTCCCTCCAGCAGGCTACAGCCGCACGCTGGGCGTTCAGGCGCGGGTTTCTGATCAGCTGTTTTGTAGACAGTCTGTACTTCTATTACTTCTCAGAAGCCTTGGTCAAGAAGCGAAAAGCCCGTCTCATACTTCCACTGAGCACAAGCCTGGACCACAGGCCCAAGGAGGAGCTTCATCAGGACTGTTTGGTGTTAGCAACTGCAAAATACCCCAAAGGTACAAAAAGACACGTCCTTGGCCCATCCGTGGTCTCCTGGGAACTGGCACACAAGAGGTGCTTGTTTATTTGTTGAACGAACGTGCAAACAGATATCCAAACTTGTTTGTATTTCTGCATTCTGTTCCCACTTCTCTTTCCCGCATCCCACGCCAGGCCTCCTTTCCTGACCCGCTGCCAGCACTCCCCAGAGCCTTTGGCATCCTGCGCTGCGCTGTTACTATTGTAGATCGAGTCCCAGCAGCCGTCTGGGTACTGGGGTTGGTATGAGGGCCCAGTGTTTCACTGTGAATCGACAGTGTCTTCATGTAGAAACAAAATGGTTTGCCTACCAGAAATGTACCATAGCATGGCAGTTTCTTTAAGAACAATTAATGAAGTTTTTGTTTACAGAAGGTTTTTTGGTTTTAATTTTTCAAAGCTCTCATCTAATGCCTGTTATGTTGATGTTGGAGCAATTATGTTTTTTAATATTTAATTTCACATGTTGAAAAGGGATATACATGATGAAATGAAAGTCAAACAGTATGAAAAGAAAGTAAGCCTCCCTCCTACCCCGACACCCACTCCTCCGTTTCTCCCCTGCGGCCACACTATCATCAGCTTCCCGTCTCCCTCCACAGTATTTCTTGCTCTTACTATATTCATAGCCCTCTTTTTGGAACTCTGTGATGAGTTTTTATGACTTACACAGTTAACCACATAGTTTCACATTAGTTCCCTTATTAGAAAATTACTCAGTTGACTTTTTAAACAGAGAATGAGTTTTGAATCCCTTTGTGGTAGATCCTAGTGAACAAACACTAAAGGCATTTCTTGTCAGTTTTTTTGTGTGTTTTCGTTTTTACTGCATTTAAATACATGTTAAATTTCGAGTTAACTTTTTACATTCCTTTTTTTTCCAAAAAAAAATCTTTCTTTGAGCAAACTATAAACTAAATTGTCTCACTGGACTGGCCCAAGCTAAGCCTAACAAACAGGAAATATGTTGATATTTTGCTGCCTTTACAACCAGCAGGGGTCTCTGTTGAGCAAACAAAGGCACTGAAACGTATTCTGGGCATCACCTTGGGAAGTAATTAGAAGACAGTAACCTACGTAATCACTTCATCTGATTGTTTTGTCTTTTGAATTAGCAGAACTAAGTGAGGGTGTGTCTGCTGATCTGGAGGAAAGAGTCCATCTGGGGCTGTTCACAGACAGGGCTGCCCTGTACAGAATGATGGAGGCTGAAGGTGAGGCAAGTCCTCGACACAGCCCCTCTCTCTTTGTGCTTCCCTAAGGCGGTTCTTTATTTTTGTTGTCGACACTACTGCAGCTGTCCCCATTCCCTGAAGCTCTTTGTGTACGTCTGTTATGACTGCCGTCCGGTGGCCTTGTAATGGTTAGTTGTACCTGCCGACTAACCAGGTTTTGAGCTCCCCAGTCTGACACTCACAGATCCCTTGTGTGGTCACAGGACCCTAACCATACAGTGTTCACTCTGAGTGGCCGAGTGAAAGTGACTGAGTGGGCTTCCGGCCCCATTATGAACTCTGGGAAGCGACTTGCCCAGCAGTGAGTGACTCCATATTCTAGGAATTTGGTCCTCTCTTTCATCCTGCCTTTTTGTAGAAGTTGGTGTAGACAGATGTTTCTGAAGCACCTTCCAAATATGATCTCTCCTCCAAACAGGAAAGGGTCACTTGGAAAATGGCCACCCTGAGTTATTTCACCAGCTCATGCTCTGGAAAGGAGATCTAAAAGGTGTTCTCCAGATTGCGGCAGAAAGAGGGGAGCTGACAGACAGTCTCGTGGCCATGGCACCAGTCGGTATGTTCTTTTCAACAAAAGCTCTGTCTCTAGGATATGCCCACCAGTGATGGACAGTGTCTCAAAGGGTAATGTGGCCACATCCGCTATATTAAAATGCACATCCCCCTTGACTCGGCCCTTCCGGTCGTAGGGATTTAACTGCATGCACACATGGGAAGTGACAAATACTGATAGACTACTGTTGCAGCATCACGTGTGATAGCAAAAGAGCGCGACAACTTCTGTGTCCGTCAGTGAGACACTGGGTACATCCACACGGGAGGGACTCGCGAACTGAACACACCCTTGTGACCAGGACCCTCACCGAGAAAGAGCATTGCCAGCACCTGGGTGGCTTCCCTCACGCACCAGCTCAGTCGGCATCCACACACCTGACGGGCAGCCACCTTCCTGGCGTCCACGCTTTGTATGCCTTTTGAGTTTTGTGTGTGTTACATAATAAAAGAGTGTCTGTTTCAAAATGGGGGGAGGGGAAGCAAATGATCTATAATGGCAGTTGAGGTATCTAAATTTCCCACTTAATACAGTGACTAAAAAGGTGTTTTCAACCCAAATGTACATACGTTCATGTTTGTTTCTTTTTTTTAAGCTGGCTACCACGTGTGGCTGTGGGCCGTGGAAGCTTTTGCCAAACAGTTATGTTTCCAGGATCAGCACGTCAAGGCTGCCTCTCACCTGCTTTGTATCCACAAAGTATACGAGGCTGTGGAGCTGCTCAAGTCGCACCACCTCTACAGGTCTGTGAAACCCCGCCCCAGCCGAATGACAGCTGGACTAACGTGAAATGAATCTCCCTAACAGTTCCAACGCAGAACCTCACGGTCCGTGAACGTGCGAAACGCACAGAAACGTGGGGCTGTCGGCTTTACCAGCATCAGGGCGCCCACCACCGCTACTAACCTAATGTTAACCACAGTCAGTATGGGCCGCTGGTCCTGTTTCACTTAAAGTTTACGTCTGTAGACGTCTTTACCACATGTTACTTCAACACAGAGAAGACAGCGCGAGAGAAATGGAGAGCTAATGCATCGTTAAAAGAGGAACTCCCGTTTTAAGCTGCACATATGAAGAGACAGCATCTCCTAGCTGCCCCAAAAGTTCTCTGTATGCCCCCGCTGTTGGTTTTTTAAGTATAACGCTCCAGATTTAGTTGAACTGCTTTCTCCAATTCTGTCCTCATCCCTTTTCTAGACGTAACCCCTCTCCCAAGACTGGTATAATCCTTTCTGTCTGGGTTACTATCCTTCCATGCCAGTACAGTCATGTACTGCTTAAGAACAGGGGAAGTTGTCTGAGAAACGTGTCGTTAGGCAGGCTCATCGTTATGGGAACATCATAAGTGCAGGTACACAAACCTAAATGGCAGAGCCTACTCCACATCTACTAAGCCGTAAGGTTCAACCTATCGCTCCCCAGCTACAAACCTGTACAGCACATTACTGTACAAAACACGAGATTAGATCCAGCACAAGAAAAAACGGTGCAAGGTGAGCACCAGATGCTGGGGACTCAGCAGCTGCAACATGGAATGCCATTTTAAGTAGAAAGAGTACACGTCTAAGTAACAGTAAGAAGTATAGTATAGTAAATACCTAGATCAGTAACACAATCGTTCAATGTCATCATCAGCTACTCTGTCCTGCACATAACTGTACGTGCTGTACTTACACACCTGGCCGTGCTGAGGGCTTCTTTACACCAGTGTCACCTCGGATGTGAGTAATGCATTGCGCTATGACTTTGTGATGGCTATAGTGTCACTTGGCAATAAGGAGTTTTTCAGCTCCTGTATACTCTCACGGGACCACCATCATATCTGTGGTCTGTCCCTGACCGAAACATTACACAGCACGTGACCTGATACATGTAAGCACCGCCAGTTAAAAGGGGTGAAATATTTCCTACGCACAGCGTGTAGCTGGGTCTTGTGTTGCACCCAGTCTGATGGTCTCCTCTCTGTTGGAATGTCACCACAGTTTACCTTCCAGTGATGCGGTGCCGCTTCTTGCACACGTCGTTTTTCCCTGCCTCCTAGGCTTCCTGCTGTTGAAAAGTCCTTTGGTCATTTTAAAACTGTTTTCCTACTTGCCCGCATACCTGTTTCCAGCACTTTTCATTCCCTTATGTAGGTCCAGGTTCCCGGTTGCTCACCCGAAGAACTTCAGCAGCTTTTCTGCAGGGAGTTCTGCTGATGACAAGCTGCATCAGCGGTGTCTGTCTTTCAGCACTTCGCCGCTGTCTCTCTCGGTTCGCGTCACTTCGATGTGACTGCATTTATTCTCCTTTAATTAAGTGTATTGGTCAACGCCAGTACACAGGTTTCAGTCGGACCACTTTGCGGTGCGACATCTCTGCGTTCCACCGTGTGCTCCGGCCCCTTGTATCTCCACACACTGACCCGCTCTGCCCTCTTCAGCCTCCCTTATCTTCGTGACACAGGACCGGTGTCTTTTTTCTCTGTTTTTAGCACTTTCTCCCTCGCTGATCTTTAGCCATCTGATGTGACGGCTTTGGTGAGACTCTTCTCGTTTGACTTACTTTAGAGGGTTGGTCTTTTTATGGCTTGTTTGGAAGCTTTCTTAGGACGGGTTTAGAGAAATCTATACTCAGGGATGAGTGTGCTTCTTGCCCTTCGGTGTCTTTCCTGAATGTCTTGTATGCTGGGCTAGTGAAAACTCTGAAGTCCCCAAGCCCTGAGGGAGCTCTGGGAATCATCCCAACTGTTCTTTATCCAGCCTTAGTGAGTCTCCTACATACACAAAGACTCAGTGGCATCCCTACACAGAGTTCTGGAGCTCCTTCTCTGAACAGCTTCATCCTTCCCCTCAAATTCCAGTTGCTGCTTCTCTTCTCGATGCAGTGAGACTGCTGAGGCTCTGCTGGGGCTGCCCATACGTGAGTGGCTTTAAGAAGCCACGACAGTGCTCATATCATTGGTTCCCTTCTCGCCAGATGACAGTTCTGCACTGCCTGGTGCTCAATATCTGAAAACAGTTGTTTCATACACATTTTGTCCAGTTTTTCATTTCATGGCAGGAGGGTTAAAGCCTCATCCCTGTTGCTCCATCAGGGCAAAAGTTGAGGCCACAAAAGACTTCTTAAATATTGCTCTGTCTATATCACCTTAATCTAAAATACCTGCAACTCAGAAGTTTTACGTCATTTGGAAAATATTAGTTTGCTGAGTTATACGATCCTCCAAATATAAACCTGTTTCATTATAAAATATCAAAAAAGATCACATTCCTCAATATCAGCATCAATCTCACCAGAAACATCTTTACATTTTGGGGAGCTGTCAAACCCACAGTGGCAGACACAAGTCTTTAAAATTCTAATTTTCACTCAAAAGTTCAAATTTTATCATTGGCAACAATACTTCTGGTCGTTCTCTGTGAAGGAGCAGGCTTATTTAGTTCATTTTTGGGAAAAACTCTGCTAAATACGCATATATGAATAACTATCACTTGTTGAGTAGTCACTCTTTCAACAAGTGATGAGTTTCCATGAAAACAAAGCAGATAGTTCAGCTTACAGTTCATTCATACAGGTTTTTCCTGGAGTCAGCCATCATACTTCAGAATGCAGCAAAGAATACAACATGCCCTTCCTTTGTCACATGGAGTATCAAAAGGGCATGTGCTTGCCCTGGCCGTGTGGCTCAGCTGGTTGGAGCATTGTCCCAGACACCAAAAAAGTTGGGGGTTCGATCCCTGGCCAGGGCACATACGAGGAGGCAACTGATCAATGTTTCTCTCTTACTTCGATGTTTTTCTTTCTTCTCTCTCTACCCTTCTTCCCCTGTCTCTCTAAAATCAATAGATATCCTCAGTGAGGACTTTTTTGTTAATGTTTAAAAAGAAGGCATGGGCTTGAGGGATTTAGTAAAATGAATCATTTTTACTGCTTCATCAAGGATCTTGACCTTTGTTTTTTAAAGCGACAAAGGGCCACCGCCTTGATTCTGGCGCAGATGCTGGCGGTGACCCACCATTGCGCTTGCACAATCAGTACAAGTGTCCGCACAGCGAGAAAAGGCAAATGATCCCTTAGCATTGTTATCAAAGTTTTTTAAATATTTTATTTATTCACTTTTAGAGAGAGGGGAAGGGAAGGAGAAAGAGAGGCAGACAAACATGGATCGGTTGCCTCTTACACACCCCCAACTGGGGATCTGGCCTGCAACCCAGGCCTGTGCCCTGACCAGGAATCAAACCAGTGACCTTTTGTTTTCTGGAACAATGCCCCACCTACCGAGCCACCCAGTCAGGGCTAAGATAGTTTTGACCTCAGCCCTCTGAAAGGGTCTTGGGGACCCCCAGGAATCCACAGAACTGCTGACCTGGGAGAAGAATGGAGCACAGTGTGTGGTTTTAGCTTCCCACATATGCAGGAACACAGTTTTTTATAAGAAGTTGGAACAACACAAAAGGAACAGCTTGTCCTATCCTGTAGCCCCTCCTAGAAGCCCCTTACAGAGGAGCCTTTCCAGATTGGCTAATATGTGTTCTTGCCTCTAGAGAGGCCATTGCAGTTGCCAAGGCTCGCCTGCGCCCAGAGGACCCCGTCCTGAAGGACCTGTACCTCTGCTGGGGAGCCATCCTTGAAAAAGATGGCCATTACGCCATAGCAGCTAAATGGTAAGCCTCAGAGAGACGGGAATGCACCCAGACACAGAAGAGCAGGATGAGAATAAAAGGGATCAGCTAGAGGTGGACATAAAGTGACTAGAAAATTAACAAGACGTGTATTAAACTCAGTTTTGTAAGATTCATTGAGTTCTACCACCATAACTATTCAAGAAACCCCAGTAACGGTAAGACATTAAACCTTTCTCTAGGGATGTCTTGTACCATCAAGAAAAATGGGAGAGAGTGACTCGTTTGCTTGGGTTCAATGCAGCAAGTACTGAGATTCCTTTATGTGCTTAACCCACGTCTTGCTGTCTCTCGTTCTCTGTTGCGTGGGACTCTAGTCGAAGGCAGACGTACCTGGGACCATAGGAAGGCGCACACGGGTGGAGGAAAGCCAACAGAAAGAAATCATTTGACCCTCTGGGGAAGAGTAGGAGATCTGTTTATGACACTTTGCTTGAGTTTTCTTTTGTATCATAGCTACTTAGGAGCCGCTTCTGCTTACGACGCAGCCAAAGTCTTGGCCAAAAAAGGGGACGCAGCATCACTTAGAACGGCCGCAGAGCTGGCTTCAATCGTGGGAGAGGATGAGCTATCTGCTTCCCTGGCGCTCAGATGTGCCCAGGAGCTGCTTCTGGCCAGGAACTGGGTGGGAGCCCAGGAAGCCCTGCAGCTCCATGAAAGTCTGAAGGTCGGTCTGTTATTGCATCTCCTGATACTTAAGAAGGGCCCCAAATCCTTTTCTCCTCGAACTCCCAGTGAATAACCCAGTTGCACAGCTGTACTAATCTGGCAGGTGTCCTGGACATACTGTCCCACCAAGGTACCGTGGCCTGTCAGTTGCCATATGCAGAGTAGGAGATAAGGTGGTCATTCCCATTAATTCCCATTGCTTGTCAATTTGTGTACAACATCCACGGACAGACTAGTCCGCTCGGCCCCTCCCTGGGCTGGCAGTCTAGCGTTGGTTCACTGATGCCACAGGCGCATCGCTGAAGAGGGAGAGGGAGTGGCCACTCACAGAAGTCGCGGCACTCTGCCTGCAGCGCCCCTCTTCAGCTGTATGCCTTGAAGTCTGGGGAAATCGAAACGTTCCATTAAATGTTTTGTTCCCACATGGTGGAAAATGAGTAACTTCCACTGCCTCTCTGACACATCAAAATTGAGATTACTTTAGAAGCTGTAGCACATTTAGTTTCCAAAACACAAACACCTTTGGTTCATGTTAGATGACTTTGCTTTGTCAGGTACTAACGTGAACTTTTTTCAGTTCCTCTTGCCCTTATGGAGTAACGGAGCCTAAAAATAGTTCCTAGCTGAATACTCCAAGCCCAAGAAAAATGCTAGGTGAGGAAGTAGCTTTCTGGGAACCGCAAAATCAAAAAGGAAGCAAAAGTGGCACACCCTCAAAGATAGTGTCACTTGGTATATTATTTACAAAATGACCAAATCTAGAGAAATTTTAATTTATCCACAACAAAAAGTTTCCAGAATGGTCATTTAGCCATTTCTTAACACATCAACTAAACCTGAAAGTTTATGCTAAATGTTCTGATAAGGGCTATTTTGGTGGTATGGAATGGAGACCTCCCAAGCTTAATGGAGAAAATAATATTTATAAGGGTACACAGGGAATCTCACAGCAAATGAAAACCCAGCAAAAATAAAGATTTTTCCAGGCCTTGCACTGTGTTTCTATTCTCTTCCAGCCAACTCCCTCTGTTAAACCTGTTTGGACATGGCCCCTAACTACTGCCCCAGCTCAAGGACACACAATTTGTCTGCTCCAGTGCCTTCTGTCCATTGGGGTCTTCTCTGTATTCCTTAATCTCAAGTTTGGGCAGGGGGAAGACAAATCCCAGCACAAATCTTGGCTGATCTGTATGTGGCTTAAGCTGCAGTGGGTAGGGCTACCATTGGGGCTCCAAGGGTATGGATGGGAGTTCTTCCCAAAGACATCTGGGCAAACTGTCTGCTAGAGCACCTCTTTTCCCCCTTATACATGACTCACATTGGGCAGGCAGCCCACTAAGGGGGTTTGGCTGCTACAGATGTAAAGGGGTGTACTGTGAGAAACTTAGGGAGACTGTCTAGATAATCGAGCACTTTCCCTGCATAATGGCTCTTCTCCTTTGTTGTTGGATTCCAGGGTCAGAGACTGGTGTTTTGCCTTCTCGAGCTACTCTCTAAGCTCCAGGAGGAAAAGCAGCTATCAGAGGGCAAAAGCTGTTCCTCTTCTTACAACGCCTGGTCCACAGACACCGAAGGGCCCCTCACAGAGAGGGTGACTGCTGTATGGAGGAGCGCCTTCGGCCTGGACACCCCAGAGCAGTATCAGGCAGCAATGCAGCAGCTGCAGAGTATCCAGTACCCATCTGCTACAAATAACACTCCCTCCAAACAGGTACCGTATGCAGGAGCTTTTGATACTAATCACTCACTTGTAAGAATTCCTTAATCCATGTCTAGTGCAATAAGGGAAACAAGACCAATGCCGGTTTGCCTTTCAGGAACGACTAAGGCAGGCCCAGGCCACCCGGAAAAATCCCTTTTAGACCAGCTAAAGCCCTTTCACTTTGAGTTAGATTTAAATCAGCATTCCCTCTTAAAAGTGAGAAAGAAGTCTAAAAATACAGAAAAGCGCAGAGAATAATGTCAGTACCCATCAACTAGAAGTAACAAATGTTCTTATTTTGTTACGTTTGCTTCATGGTATTTTGGGGGTTGGTTTTGTATTTTCTTTTGTTTTTCGGTAAAGGAAATACAGTCCAGCGGATTATCCTGTCCCTTTCCCCTTGCCTTACCGAGGCACCAGAGGCAGCCCGTGTCAGAACATGTATGTTAGTGTGCCCCTGGCTGACTGCAGTGACCGTTGTTTGTAAAATCTGTGCGTGTTGATGCAAAGAGATCAAGTTGATTCATTGTTAACTACTCTACCCATCCTACGAACATAGCTCGGTTTATCTACTTTCTCTTTTGAAATGAAGGAACGTTGTATTATGGGTGAATGAGACTTCATCCAGCAGTATACCACTCTGGAAACCAGTTCGGCAGTTTCTTATATAGTTAAACATTCACGTGCCCAGTGACCCAGCAATCCCAAAAGAAACGAAATCGGTGTCCACACAGACTTGTGCACAAATGCTCATTAGTACAGCTTAGTTCACAATAGCCAGAAACTAGGAACGACCCAGAGGTCCATCAGCTGGCGAATGGGTGTGCGAGCTGTGGCGTACCCACGCAGTCGACGACTACCGTGCAGCAATAAAAAGGAACAGATGACGGGTGCACAAGTGTATCAGTGAATGTTGAAAGCGTTGTAAGTGAAAGAACCAAGGCAAAAAGACTACATACTCTACAGTTCCATTTACGTGAATTCTAGAAAAGACAAAATTACAGTGGCAAAAACCTGGTCAGGGCTGGGGAAAGGGTATGCTGACTACAAAGGGACAGATGGGAATGTGTCATAATGATGAAAATATCCCGTGTCTCGATTTTGGTGGTAGTTACAGCATATATATCGATCTAGAGGTGTATTTGTGAAAACTTGTCAAATTCCTCAGTAAAATTGATAAAATGTTTAAGTTATACTCCAGGTTTGCTTCTTGTGGTTGTGGTTTTAAATTACAGCTTTTTAGTTCCAGCAGCTCACTTGTTTCGTCTTAGTTCAATGCAAATGTCAAGGAGTCTCTTACGTGAGCAGACTTGAACTCAAACAGTGAGTGAGTGCTGCTTTGCACTCAGATGGGGAAGCACAAATGGGTGGTGGGAGGAGACCTTTCTGAAATGTGGACTGTGTGCACTTCTGGCCAAGTGCAGTTAACAGGAAGGTGTCTGGTGCTGTCCTGGTGCTTTCTGTGGGAGGCGGTTTAACTGAGACCCTGGCTTCTCCCTCCAGCTCCTGCTTCACATTTGCCACGACCTGACCTTGGCAGTGCTGAGCCAGCAGGTGGCCTCCTGGGACAAGGCTGTGGAAGCACTGCTCCAGGCTGTGCTCCGGAGCTACGACTCGGGGAACTTCACCGTCATGCAGGAAGTGCACTCTGCCTTTCTTCCTGAGGGTAAGTGACCCCCAGACCATGGACGGGAAGGCACCAGAGTGCAGAGGTTACTGGCCAGTTGTGCCATTCAGTAGAAGGTTTGAATTCCTTTACCTAGGCGCCTAAGAGGTAGCTAGACGGGCTGCGCTGTGTTCCTTTACCGGGCCCTACCTGCCTTACTGCCTCCTACCTACTTTCCTGCACACAGTGCCAGAGCACGAGAAGCAGGGCTGTGCCCACAAGTTAAAGACTCGGGGGCGGGGGGGGCCGGGCACAGCAGAAGGCAGACACTCTCTGAGCGGCGTCAGTAGTCACTGAGCTACGTCACTGTGGGTTTTTTCACAAACACATCAGGATCCCCAGAGCCTTCAGGAGGACAGACTGAATACTCTTCCTGTCACGCTCCGACTGACCTGTAGCCTGTAGCAACAAGAACACCATCCTAAGCCAGGAAATGCTCCACTCTGGCTGGCTTTTGGTGGACGGCGCGTGGTCCCATGGATCACTGCAGTCCTTGCTCTTGGAGTCTGCCTCTTAGGGGGGAAAGGAAACAACAAGCAGGTAGGAAGGGAGATTTCCGGCAGAGAGAGAAATGCACACCCCTGAATCCTTTTCTTCTTCTCCCAGGCTGTGACCACCTAAGAGACAAGCTGGGTGACCATCAGTCCCCTGCCATGCCAGCTTTAAAGAGTTTGGAGGCCTTTTTTATTTATGGACGTCTGTATGAATTCTGGTGGTCTCTCTCCCGGCCTTGCCCCGAATCCAGTGTCGGGGTGAGGGCTGCTCACAGAAGGACAAGCCCTACTGAACAAAGCCGGCCGTTGGACGAGGCCAGCCCTGGAGAAAGTGACCCCCCCACTTCTCAGCCAGAGCCCAGCGGGCCTCCAGAACTCGACTCGAGACTCACGGGAGAAAGTGAGCGAGTGCTGAACGCCTGCAAGGGGCTCCTTTCAGAAAAGCACGCCGGTCTCCAGAACTCGCGGAGAGCTGTTGCTGAAGTCCAGGAGACCTTGGCAGAAATGATCCGACAACACCAGAAGAGTCAACTCTGTAAATCCACAGCACACGGGCCTGATAAAAGTGACCCTGAACAGGAAGCAGAACGGTCCCTCTCTAGCCCTCAGAGCCAGGGGTAAGTACCGAGTCCGTACAAGATGGAATAAAAATACCCTGCTGGGCTCTCAGATAACCAGGTGAAAATCAGTGCATGAAGAGAGTGGCCAGGACACTTGGAAGCATCACACAGGGACGAGCGCACAGGCTTTGGAGCCAAGTGGGGGTTCTAGTCCTCGCCGCTTAGTGACCTCAGGCAAGAGTCAGTATCTGCGCTGTAGTCCTTCACGTGCCAATGGAGCACCAGCTCCTGCCTTGCTTGTTTTGAGAGTTAAAAAAACCACAGATGTTACTAATAACTATAATATAGTAAAATCCTGCCTTTGTGTAGTAAGTAGATTCCAAAAAAGCCCACTCGTAAAATGAGTTACGTTACTGCATCATTAATGAAGACCACTGCTTTTCAGTTCTGTACCATCACAAAAAATGCACAAAGAGAATGGTGCACAGCACTGCTCGCGGGAGTGAGAAAATTGCAGTGGTCGGACTGCTGTAGCATCCTAACCGCTTCCATTGAAAACGGACCGAATGGATGGCGGGAGCCCATCCCCAGGCATACAGAGCTGTCACCGTTACAAGGCACTCTGCCGTGGCGTTTGCAGTGACCAGCAGTGACTGACTGGTCATTATGAGAGCCTGTTACCTTATGTCCTCCAGCACAGGGCCTAAAATATAGTCACTGCAACAGCTGATAAACTTACAGCTCTTGTTACTAACTCTAAAGAATCAAATACTCCCACTGAAATCTTAAGTTAGAGTTTTGAGTTACTTCTCCAATAAGCGTCCACACTCTAAGCAGCTGTAAGTTTGGCTTTAATAACAAGAAAAACACTGGAAAGTTCTCTAACCCTGCAGCTCTTAACCTTTGGATCACAGGACCCAAGAAGCTTAACACACTCTTCCAGAAAACCGTGCACCTGTACACTCCCCGGGTAAGAGCCCCGGCTCTGTCTGACCAGTCCCCAAATAAATCTAGGCCACCTAGGCCCTCTGCTCTTGGCTGCAGGTGAAATCACTAAGGGTCCTATCTTTTCATTGGAGCTCTGTGTCTAAGAAGTGGGGATTTTGAAAATGATAGGTTTGAAGCCTTCGTGTCATTTCACATTAACATGCCTTCTCTTGAACTTTGTACTTAAAGATGGGCAATAAAGACCCAGGTGACAAAGGAGTTTTATTTATAGGTAATAGTTCAAAGTTACCCAGGGCAAGATGTAGTGACTTACACTTTTTATTATTATTTACTAGTAAAGAAGCAAAGAATGAGGCAGTTTCTCTGCCTGAATTAACCAAAAGGCTTACGGAGGCGAATGAGAGAATAGCCAAGTTTCCTACGAGTGTTAAGGTAAGATTTATAGCAATTCATTTGGTAAAACATTACTTTGTGTATTATCAATGACTACACCAAATTCTTGAAGGTCATCTACTTTTCTGTTCAGCTTCTGAAATCTTTACACATTTGTCATGTGCTTAATATTTTAGGATCCAGTTCTCTTTGGTTAGCTACAATGTCTTGTGAGAGGAGAATTATTGACAACATGAGCAATGTTGAGAAATCTAACAAATTCTGTAGTTGGGAGGTCAATAAAAGTAAAGTTGCTGCTATGTGACAGTTTACAGATGGATGGGTGTATTTGGATGTGGCCCCAGTAGTAACAGAAGCAGGATCTTCTAAGTTAATTGGTGCAGAGCCCTAGAAGGTTAGATTGGATTTGTGGGAGAGGGACGTCCCCGCAGCCATCCCAGTTCGGGTGCCATCTCCCGGTAGAGAACTGGGCCCTGCAAGAAATGGTTCACCTGTGCCTGAGAAGTGTCAGTAGGTGAGACTTTGAGTTACGAGTGCCTGCTGAGCAGGTGTTTGTGGCTCTTCTGCACATGCTTCCTTGTTTCATTTTCGTGTCATCTTTCAGACCTGGCCCTTCCCAGATGTGCTGGAGTGCTGCCTCGTCCTGCTGCACATCGGGTCCCAGCACCCCGGCCTCGTGACCCAGGAAATGCAGCAGCAGGCCCAAGAGCTCCTTCAGAAATACGGCAACACTAAAGTTTACCAAAGACACTGCCAGACCTTCTGCACGTGAACTTTCGAGGACCTTTAAGATAAACTGTGCCAAATTCAAAATGTCTGACACCTTTCACCTCTGCCAGACATTTGCTCTGATCCCTAGGTGTTTTTGCAGTGATCCACATAGTACAAGATGAGGGTCAGGTTTGAATCAACTGTACACTTAGACACAGTAGAATCTGACTTTGGACTCAGTTACGGTTTCTTACTGAAGGACATGAAGAGCCAGTCGTAGGTATGAACTAACACCTGCAAGAGTGATTGTTGATCATCTCTAAAGCCTTATGTAGGTTTCGCCCACAGAGGAGAAACTTGTCATCACCCGAAGTGTTACGTTCTCATTCATACACAAGCTACCTTTATAAATGCTGCCCCTGATCGCGAACATGTCTTTCTTGCTGGAGATTGAACTGCTGCGGTCTGACTACTGGTGTCCTCTTTTAAATTGTCTTCGTTAACTTGGGCTCTCGCCTTCTGCTCTGTTACTACTTCTACTGATTGTGAAAGAGGCCTCACCCATAACATTGACTCTTTACCCTCTGTCTGAACTTGAGGTCAAAAATTTGGTTTTCTTGTTCCATGTATCACTTACTAAAGTGTCAGAAGAACAGAAAACTCAAATGTGTCTTATCCCCTCAGTTTTAATGGTGATCAGAATAGCTCAGGAAGAAATTACTGTTGCAGTTGTTCGCAGTCTCTTTGGGATCACAGGACCCTTTCAGAATTAGATTGAAGCCACAGATGATCTTTAAGGAAGAATGTGTATTGCTTCCTAATTTTGTACCTGTCAGTTTGGGATCACTGGACCCCGACTTTTGGGTCATTATGTAGTGGGACCCTACATACTATTTAATTACAAGTCCTTGTTTTGGCAGGTTTTTGCTTTGTTTTGTTTTTTGGCCAATAAGCATTCTTTTGAGGTCAGTTCTTCCCTTTGGCTATGTAAATAGTGGAACAAAGTCAGAAACAGATGTTCCTGTAAAATTCCAGTTGCTAGGACTTACCAGTTAGCTTGGTGGGGTTGAGAGGGAGCACACTTTCCCAGTAACTGAACTACTTTCTTTCGGAATTCATCGTGAAGGCTTTTCTGCTTGAGTGTCCGATTTATTTTGCAGTTTTTTCCTAGGGTTGAGATTACTGTGGGCAGCAATAATGAAACTCACTAACGGGAACTCTCTCGGAAGGAAAAGGTTTAAGAGGCAGTTTTAAAGGACGTGACTTACTGGTGGTTTGTTTTAGACCTAGCTTTAGAATTTAAAAATGCTAAACTCAAAGGTGGAAATATTGATCCTCATAGTTCTTGATGCAGTTAAACCCACTCTCGGAAGAAGATGGTTGTTGGTAAGGGTTGGAGAACCTTCTTGGTTGTGAAGATACAAATAGACATGACTAAGTGGACAGCTAGCTACCAGTTCTACAGTCTTTGCTAAAATGGACAAACGCTTCCCTTGCAGAGATGGAAAAATATTCCCTTCCACTTGAGTAAAGAGCAGTATGGATTTTTCAAGTAAAAATTCTAAACTTTGTGGTTCACCAAAACCATCACTTCTCAGTGGAGGAATCGTGCACACTCCTCTATTACTGCCTTGGTGAGAACAAGAATTACTACTTGACAACTAAGCAATAAAGCTACCCAGTCACATAAAATAACAAATACCACCATTCTACTTCCTTTCAAACGCCTCTCTTTCCAATACTATATAATGTACTCAAGCTACACTAATTTGAATAAATGGTTTTTATTTCTATCTCTGTAATTATCAGAACCCCAAAAAGCCAAAGTACCAAGTTCACTCAAGCTTTCTGAGTGGAGAAAATATATCATTAAACAAGTAAAGAATAAGCTTTGATCCTTTACCCCATCCAAAGTAAATTTTCTCTTAAAGATTTTATTTATTTTTACAGAGAGAAGGGAGGGAGAGGGGGAGAGAAACATCAACCAGCTGCCCCAGCCCATAACCCAGGCATGTGCCCAGACAGGGAATTGAACCGGCAACCCCTCCGTTCATAGGCTGGCGTCCAATCCACTGAGCCACACCAGGCAGGGCCATCTAAAGTAGTTTTAAAGGTGTCTAATACAAACCACCATCATCTTACCCAGATGACTGCATTCACCTCCCAACATGCTACATCTGCACTTGCCTAATAATTCTCCATGCTTCATTTTTTACATACCAATGATTTGTAAACTGCACACCAAATCTTGTCAATACCATTTAGAAGAAAAAAATCTTTCAGTTTCCCACTGCTCCTGGGAAAAAAAGGTCATCTTGAATGTGGCTTACAAGGTCCTGCTGGATCCCAGCCTTCACCTCTTGGTCATCTGTCAACACACTCTCATCCTTGCCCTAGGTTACAGCCACACTGGTCTCCGAACTGTGGAACCCGCAAAGTGAGATCTCATCATCTGGGGTTTTGCCCCTGACCTACTCTTACTTACCTCTTCGGTCTCTGCTTCAATGCCCTTTCTCCAAAAAGACTGTCCCTGAACCTCAAACTCAAGGACATCAGTGTCCTGTATTTCACAGTTCACAAATTGTACTTTTGGTAACTATTTACCGTCTGGAAGCACAGGTAGAATGCAAACTCCAGTGAGGATAGAGACTGTTGTCTATGTGCCGTTTTATCCCTAGCACCTACTTACAATGTCTAGTGGGAACTTACTGAATGAGTAAATTACGAAATTGAAAGAATATTCATTAATAGCCTGTACTTAGAGGCCTCTAAACTGAGCTCATTCACACCAGCACTAGCTGACAACTAGGACTGTCGCTGGTATTCAGCTTTATTGGGTTAGCAGAATTTGAATTCAAGAACACTGGGCAGTGTCTGTGAAGCAGGTTACACCCACAGTTGGCTGCCTCCTGGTTCATCTTCAGGAGCATCCCTTTCTACACATAACCACTCACAGCCCTGCACGTACACATACACAAGGCAAGTTCCTGCCAGGTCCACTGTACTTGTGCCCTTTCTATAGCACTTTAGTAGGCTCTGATCTCTCCCATGCAATAAATGACCAGACCCCCACTCAACACTGAATCATTCATCACTTCACCTGAACATTTCTCCTGACAAGGCGGCAAGTCTGTCCTCAGTTGTGGCAAAGGTAATTCCTATTTTAATCCCCATCTGGAAGGACATCTGTGCAGAACTCGTAGTCGCCTGCATACCAAAGCACCTTAGCTGAAAACCACTGACCTATGCTGCTTTTACCACAAATCTTAGTAATAAAATCTCACACCCTGTAAGTAAACATGCCAGTCAAAATCCTAGATCTGCTCCTGTACCTGACTTCTTACAACCCCACATTTTTTGTGCCAATAGAAAGGGTTAGAAACTAAGTTCTGAGGATATCAGAAGTTCAATTTGTATACAAGAATTCCACTACTTAACAAGCTAATTCACTTGTTATATAATGTACTGCCCCCCCCCCCCAAATAGTTAAAACTGGTTTCCAGGAAGGCCCAATAATCAGCGACAAGCGTGAAGTGATGATTCCATTGACACGGCTGCTCATTAAAAGCTTCACTTTGGGAAATGGAGGCAAGAGTTTGGGGACAGACAAAACACTTCTGTTACTGACAGCCAATGTCCATTTCTAAAGTCGGAAATTCAGCTATGAAAGACCAAACCTTCATGCCAATGGTTAAAAAGAAATCTTTATTATACAAAATTAAAAACATAAATATATTTACAAGCATCTTAAATACCAGCTTATAATACTTGACATTTTTAAATCATTTCAAATTGAGTTTTCTATAAGCTTTTAAAATGCAAGACATCCACTTCAATGAGTTACCAGTTTTCATTTCCACCACCATTGCAAATGGGTTTTTGGTTTTTCAAAATTGTCCGTACTGTAGTCATTCAAAAGAAAATACAGTGTACTTTTTAAATGACTAGTTTGGGGGGGGGGGGAATTATAGTCCTGAGCTTTCTACCCCAGTTGTATACTACTCCAAGAGAACTCTATAAATCAAATTTCTTACTGCCCTGTTTATGTGAACCACTAAAACTTTTTAAAGACTCAGATCCCTGGTACTCACATTAATCCATCTCCCTAACTTCTCACCAGGTTTGCTGGCAGGAAAAGCAGGGAAAACAGGAGAAGTGGGAGGGTACAAATGGCCGTCTGAAATCACAATAGACTTATAATCCAAAAATCGGATCTTAACTGATTTCCTTCAGGATCAAACCCATGATTTTATTATATGAAAACATAAAATGATTCCAAATGACGCACGTGTGACAGCAAATCTCAGTGGCACAACAGCACGTAAAGACACTTAAGTGGTTAACTTAATACCCACTCTCGTGGATAAAGAGCAGACAGATTCAGTAGAATTTTAGGAAAGTTTTCATTATCTAGTCTTCAAATTTCAGCAATGAGTATGTAATTTATTCCCATATAATAGTATATAAAAAAAGACTAACAAAGTATGAGGAAAGCATATGTCCTTAAAAAGTCTCAAAAAAAAAAAAAAGGAAAGACTCAATACCTATCACCCACACTTAACAAGAATACCATTTTGTTCCACTTTTCCTGGAAACCCTCAGCTCAGCTGAGAATCATAGCAAGAAGTCTTCATCCTCAGAGATTAGCAACAAATTTAAAAGAAAAAGAATGACAACAGGTTAGAGTTATATACATTTTACTAGTTTGGTTCTCACTCATCTTGGATATTTTAAAAGGTGTCAAATAAGCCATGGATGCTGGTGGCAGGAGGCAACTGGAGAAGAGGCCTGGGGATGAGGAATAGGTAAGACGTGTTTACAAATGCAGAGCAAACTCCCCTCTTCTGGATCTAAAAGACCTCTTCTGTCTTCGGTAAAACAAAATTGTCTTTCTGCTCAGTGCAGATGGCAGTTTGCTCAAAAGAAGCGTTTCTCTTGGGGAGGGAGGTAAGTATTCAGTAAGCACCACTCTGGGGTCGGGCCCACGCTGCAGAGCTTCAGGCCATCACTGCTGCATATTGTTGATGATCGCCAGAATGCTCATCTTCTCCTGGGCAGAGTCCACATCCTCATTCTGCTTCTGGGCCACTCCTGTGCCCAGGCCATAGAGCCGCCCACAGTACTTGGCATCATCAATACTGTCCTCAAAAAATAACTGCAGAACGGGACAGAGAACCCATAGTAAGAATCACGCCAAGAGTCATGCCAAGAATCATGTCAAATCTCAATACTACATCAACACCTCCCAGCTCTCTTAGAGTCCTGCAAATCTAGCCAACTAGAAACTAATTCCATAAAGAAAGGTGCCAAACCTCTTCGTGCTCCTTTCCGAACAGATGTCTATTTCTCCATGAGTTCTTTAACTGCCAGGATCCCTGTGCTGCTGTTGTGGCTGCTGCTGTTTAGTATAAATGTCCCATTTCGTCCTCCCCTTTTTTGGGGGGGAGGGGGAGTGTAAAGATTTTATTTATTTTTAGAGAGACGGAGAGAGAGGAGGAGACACATCGATGTGGGAGACACATCAATTGGCTGCCTCTCACACGCCCCCAACCAGGGACCTGGCCTGCAACCCAGGCATGTGCCTTGACCAAGAATTGAACTGGTGACCCTTCGCTACACCAGCCAGCACATGTCCCTTCTCTTTTAACACACAGTGCAATGGTTAAGAGCTTGGACTCTACAGACTCACCATGTGACCTTACAAAAATCACTGCAACTCCCCTTAAGCCACTGCTCGCTGTCTTTAAGACAGAGTACTGTAACAGGCCGTCTGTCATGAGTGGGATCGCAGACATTAAGCACTTACAGCAGGGTGTTATCTCAATCCTGGAACTACTGGGCAGGATAACTTTGATGAGGTGGGGGGGGGGGGTTCCTTGTCCAATGTACTGTAGTACTGTAGGGTGTTTAGCAGCATCCTTGGCCGGTAGCACATCGCTCCCCAATCCCCCCACAGGATGTAACCACCAAAAGTGCCTCCAGACACTGCCAAAGGTATTGTACTTCGGGGGGCAAAATCAGGAAGGATGATGGCTCCAGCTTTGTTCTTTCTCAAGATTGCTCTATTTGGAGTCTTTTGTGGTTCCATACAAATTTTAGGGTTGTTTGCTCTATTTCTGTGAAAAATGCCACTGGAATTTTATAGGGATTGCACTGACTCTGTAGACTGCTTTGGGCAGTGTGGACATTTTAACAACAGCAATTCTTCTAATCCATGAGCGCGGAATGTTTTTCCACTTATTTGTGTCGTCTTCACTTCCTCCATCCATGTTTTACAGTGTTCGGTGTACAGGTCTTTGGTTAAATATATCCCAGGTATTTGACTCTTTCCGATGCAACTGTAAATGGGTTTTCTTAATTTCTCTTTCTGAAAGTTCATTATTAGTATAAAGAAACACAACAGAATTCTGTATATTGATTTTGTATCCTGCAACTTTACTGAATTTATTAGTACTAATGGTTTTTTGTCAGTCTTTAAGGTTTCCATGTGTAACAACATGTCATCTGGAAATAGTGACAGTTTTATTCACTTCCTCTTTTTTGATCTGGATGCCTTTTAGCTTCTTTTTCTTGCCTAAAAGTTCTGGCTAGAACTTCCAATATTACTGTGTTGAATAAAAATGGTGAGAGTGGACAGCCTTGTCTTGTTCCTGACCTTGGAGGAAAAGCTGTTGAATATCTTAGCTGTGGGATAAGTGGGTGGCCTAGCAAATGTGTTCACATGATAGAAATTAGAAGAAAAACAAATAATTGCAACAATTAGAGCTGCTGGGAACACCAAATACACTTCTCGATTGGGCATGCTGAGTGGTCTCTATTTCAGAATGCTTCTTTGCTTCCCAAACTACACTTAATATATTGAATATCCTAACAAACCAAAAAACAAACAAACAACTGCTTCTGAGGTGATCATCAACTTCCAACAGAAACTGTAAATCCACAAACCTCAGCCCACAAAGGTCATCCAGCTCCTAAGCCTTACCTCTTTCATCCTGAAGAACGCCATTCCCGTCAGCAGTGAGTCTGAGCCTGCCTGATGCTGCCTTCCAATTCTCTGCAAATCCAACTGGTCAGCAACTTCCTGAAGACCTCCCTGGGGACAGATGTAAGGAATATTACAGACTCAACACTCCTCTAGTAGAATCAACTAAGTCCATTCTGGAGTTTCTTTTAGTGATGAGAAGTGGGAACAAGCCATTTACTTATCAGGCCTTTCCCCAACTCTCCAACTAATACATTGTATTACATCCACTTTTCATTCCTGTCTTTATTATTAATTTTGTCAGATTTCTACCCCATAAAGTCCTAACTGCTGTAAAACAAGGTTTAAGAAACACTAAACGCCAATCTAATTTCAAGACAGCAAACCTCCTACGTCAATACTTTATTAGGGCAGTGAGCTCTTAAGCTGTTTAGGGTAGCAACTTTCAACCTTTTTCATCTCATGGCACACATAAATAATCACTAAAATTCTGTGGCACACCAAAAAATATATTTTTTGCTGCTATAACAAAAAATGGATATAATTTTTATTAATTTACAAAAATTAGTAATAAAAGTAATTATCTTTTTACTCCAAAGTGACTTTTAAAAAAAAATCAGGTGCCTATACTTCTATATAAGGATATCTGGTACCAAGAATAAACCAATCAGCCCTGGCTGGTGTGGCTCAGTGGACTGAGTGCTGACCTGCCAACCAAAGAGTCGCCGGGTCGATTCCCAGTCAGGGCACATGCCTGGATTGCAGACCAGGCCCTCAGTTGGGGGCCACATGAGGCAACCACACATTGATGTTTCTCTCCCTCTCTTTCTCCCTCCCTTCCCCTCTCTAAAAATAAATAAAAATCTTTAATTTAAAAAAAAAAAAAGAATACACCAATCAGACAAAGCCTAACTATGCAATGTGACCAATAAGATGTAACTCTTATTATATGACATATATTTATGGTTCAAGACAAGGAATTCATACTGGATGGCTACTGCTGTGTTGGCTATTGTCTTTTTTTTTTTAATTTATTGATTTTAGAGAGGAGGGGAGGGAGAAGGGGAGGGAGGGAGAGGGGGGAAAAGAGAAACATTGATTTGTTGTCCCACTTATTTATATATTCATTGGTTGCTCCTTGTATGTGCCCTGACCAGAGAATGAATCTGCAATCTTACTGTATCAGGATGACACTCTATTCAACTGAGCTACCCAGCCAGGGCATAATTTCTTTTATTTGACAATCTAAGGGAAAAGGTCAGTGCCCCTGACTAAATAGTCAGGTATTTCATGTTCTAAAAATTCTTATGGCACACTGGTTGAACATCGTTGGTCTAGGATGGAGAACTCCTCTGGTCTGAGAGTCCAGTACACTACAGATCCCATTCCTGAGAGAAGGCACATACTCTGCACGTTACCAAGTTTCACGTGCTTCGTGCACCGTAAGTGAAGAAAGCTTTGTCTTAAGATGAGAGAAGCAGAGGGGCTCCCTTCATGCCCAGGTTAAAGACAGTAGTAACCACACAAATTCCTGTGCCAATCAGCTCTATATACAACGTGTCTAGCACAATGTTGGCATCTAGCAGGCGCACAAGAATATATGCTGAATAAATAGCAAAGCAAAATGATGTTTTCTTTTTCAGCTTTTTGTTATTATTGTTACTATTATTAAGAAAAACATCATACCTTAAGATTTTTACAACTCTTCATCAGGTACTTCACATCATAAATAGATGGGAAGAAAAGGTTCAAAATATGAAAAAATTCATGTTCCTCTTCTGGCAAGCGAGAATCTGTAAGTAACTTTACCATGTAGCCAAAATCATAGCCACTGCAAGGAAAGAAGGAGGCACTAAGGTGAAAAAGCAGAAGTTATTAGGCCCCAGTATTCAACCAATAGATTATGACGCTACCTTTCAGTCTTCCAAGGCAGTTTATTCTACTATAATCTGAATTTTCCATTAAAAAATAACACAGACTAATACGGAAGATATATAAGAAAGCCTAAGGGTTAATAAATGTGAGTTTTTATCCATCAAAACTTTAGAAGTACTGAAAAGGATAAATTACAACTAAGGAGAGTCTGGCTTTCAAGTACATAGGAAACTCCAGGCCGGCCAGCCCCTTAAAAGATAAGAAAAAGACAACCAAGTGCCTCGACCCTCCCCACCCTCCATCCTTCCACTTGGAATATACCTGCTGACAGCCACATGAGAGAGCCCAATATTGTGTGCCACAAACCAGTATGAGCTCCAAAGTGTTTTTTGAAAAACAAACATGCGTTAACAGTTGCCATTTCAATTTCGTAACTGCTAGTGACCAACAGAAGAGAGCCGGTAAGACTTCAAAAATAACACAGGAATTCAATTCCCTGCTCCCAAATCAAGAGATACACATTCTCTGGGGCTGACCTGTGAAATGAAAGCCATTTGACGTTGTCACAGAGAACTACCCCTGATGTCATAAGCAGCTCTGCAAAGTGCAATGTGTCAATCCCTTCCTCTTCGTGCTTCTGAAACTGCAGTCCTGAGTTAGCAAGGAGATCGATGGAATCCTGGGAGTACATGTCCTCTCTGAAAAGGAAGGTATTCGCTTCTTAACAGATGGATAATGTAACAGAAGTAGTGAGCATCTATAACTCTGGCATAATAGTTCACTGTACAGATATATCACTTAATTTAAACAAGGAATCTTTAGAATAACACAAAAGTAGGGAAATAACTCATTTGCCACTAGGTTTCACTGTTTTCCTTTCGTTTTTCATATAAACTTGGGTGAGATGACTAGAAAGAAAACCACCACAATTTTAATTTTTTCCACTAAATTAAGAACAGTGTTGAATTAGTCTTCTATTCTACCTCAAATAAACATTATTTTAAACACATACACAAACTCTGCAATAAAAATATTACATTATTTTGCGTATTATGTTACCATGGTACAAATATCAGGCTCTGGCAATGGATTGAAATAATGCAGTTAAAGGAAAGATCTTGATCATCTCCCAAAACTATTCTTTGAAACTCAAAGAAATCTCTAAAACACATGGACAATAATCAAAAAATTATTCCTGAGCTATCAAATGCCCAGTTAAACAAAGCAGTATTAAAGAACTGGAACCCAGTAAGAAATACACTGATACCACCTCAAATAATCAGCAAAACGATAGTCTCCCCCCAGGTTCTCCCTTAAAAATTACATCATCCTCAAAAACTTAAAAACGGAATTACCATATGATCCAGCAGTCCCACTTCTGGGCACACAACCAAAAGAACTGCAAACAGGGTCTCTAAGAAGAATGTGCACGTCTGTGTACATAGCAGCACCATTTACAATAGTCAAGAGGTGCAAACAACCCAAATGCCCATCGACAGATGAGTGGATAAACCAAATGTGGTCTATACACACGATTCACAATTTTAGGAAGGGAATTGTGCCACGTGCTACAACATGGATGAACACTGATGACTTTATACTGAGTAAAATAAGGCAGTCATAAAACAACCGATGCTGTAAGATTCCACCTAAACAGGAAGTAGAATGGTAGTTACCAAGAGCTTGGGGAAGAAGAAAAAGGGACTTGTTGTTTAATGGGTATAAAGTTTCAGATATGCAAGATGAAAAAATTCTAAAGGTCTGTTTCACAACAGCACAAAGACAGATTTTATTTTTTTACAATTTTTTAAAAAATTACATCAAAATTTTCCTGCTACCAGACAGCCTTCAGTTTCAACTACCTTTGATCAGCACCCACTCTATACCTTATTTTTACTATGAAAGATACTAACAACCTTCTTTCACAGATAAGAAAACTGAATTACAAAATGGAAAATAATTGACCCAAAGCCAACCAATGAAGAAACAGCAGGCCCTGACTGGCATGGCTCAGTGGATTGAGCTCCAGCCTGCACACCAAAGGGTTGCAGGTTCAATTCCCAGTCAGGGCACATGCCTGAGTTGCAGGCCAGATCAGGTCCCCAAGTGGGAGGCGCGCTAGAGGCAGCCACATATTGATGTTTCTCTTCCTCTCTTTCGCCTTCCTTTCCCCCTCTAAAAAATAAATAAATGAAACCTTAAAAAACAAAAGAAACAGCAGAACTTCAATTCTAACACTAATCTCTTAACTGGGAAATTGACTTAATTTTAAATAGCCTTATTGAATATATAATTCACATACTAAACAATTCACTCATTTAAAGTATACAATTCAATACTTTTTAGTAAAGCACAGATACCCAACCACTACCACCACCATCAATTACAAATTATTTCATCACCTCGAAAAGAAACACTGTTGCCATTAAGCAATCACTCCCCATTATCCCATAACCTTCCCAACCCCTGCTCTAGAGACCACTAATCTCTTTTCTGTCTCTGTAGATACGCCAACTTTGGACAGTTCAAATAAACATAATCATATGTGGGGCCTTTTGTGTCTGGCTTCTTTCCCTTAGTGTGTTTTCAAAGTTCATCCATGTATAGCATGTATCAATACTTCATTCCTTTTTACTGCTCCGTAACATTCAATTCCGTGGATACACTGTTTAATTTATCCATTTCTCAGTTCACAGATTTTTGGGTTGCTTCAACTTTTGGGTCCTTATGAATAATGCTGCTATGAATATTCACATACAAGTTTTTACATGGATGTGTTTTCATTTCTCTTGGACATGAGTGAAATTGCTGGGCCATATGGTAACTCTACATTTAACCTGTTGAGAAAGAGCCAAACTGTTTTCCAAAGAGGCTGGACCATTTTACATTTCCAGTAACAATGTATGAGTATTCTAGTTTCTCCACATCCTCGCCAACATGTTATTGTCTTTCTCATTACAGCCACCTAATGGGTGTGAAGTGGTATCTCACTGTGGGTTTTGATTTGCATTTCTCTAATGACATGACTGAGCATCTTTTCATGGGCTTATTCCCTATTTGCATATTCCCTTTGGAGATATGCCTATTAAGATCTTTTACCCATTTTTAATTGGATTATTTGTCTTTTTATTGTTGACTTGTAAGGGTTCTTTAAGAGGAACTTTACTTTCCCAGATTCTCTATTCCACTCTCTGCTTGACTGCTTCATCGAACCCTTACCTGGGTTCAGTGGAAACAAAACTTAAAATTAAATTCAGTTAGAAATCAGTCTACACAAATGTAGCAGTTCTAAAAATAACATTCAAAAGTGTCTCAGACACTTACGTAAGGTTGAATTTGAAGTTGAACTGCCAAGTGTTGATTCCAGAAGGATATTCTCCCTTCTCATTCGTGAATGTAAGGCCCAGCTGGATAATTTTTAAAAGGTCAACATTGCACCGTAAAAGCTGATACTGGTAATCTATGGAACTACGAAATTCACCAATTGGTCGTACCACAACACCTGGAAATTCTGTGTCCTGGAAAAGGAAAAAGTCTCTCATCATCAGGTTTCACAAAATACCAGATGCTGAACTGGTCATTCACAAATAAAATTTTTACCTCAATTTATAAAAGTTAGGTGCCAAGTCCCAAGGTTGGGCAGAAAAATCTATCTTAAAATACTGATCTTGCCCTGGCTAATGTGGCTCAGTAGACTGAGCACCGGCCTGCAAGCTGAAGGGTTGCTGGTTCGATTCTCAGTCAAGGAACAAGCTTGGGTTGTGGGCCAGGTCCCCAGTTGGGGGCATGCGAGAGACAACCCATCAATGTTTGAGAGAAACATGCCCCCAACCCATCAATGTTTCTCTCCCACATCAATGTTTCTCTCCCTTTCTCCCTCTCTTCCCCCTCTCTAAAAATAAATATATAAAATCTTAAAAAAAAACACTGATGTTGTTGACACCTACAGAGGCACTAAAAGAATGAAGCTTTGTACAACAACTTGCAGATCCTGCACAGGATAGGAATAGAAGTAGATGACTATCAACAAGTAGATATACAGGCAATTAAGAACATTCCAGCCCTGGCTGGTGTGGCTCAGTTGGCTGGGTGTTGCTGGTTTGGTTTCCAGTCAGGACACATGTCTAGGTTGTGGGTATGGTCCCTGGTTGGGACATGTGCGAGAGGCAACCCATCAATGTTTCTCTCTCACACTGACGATTCTCTCCCTCTCTTTCTCCTTCCCTTCCCTTCTCTCTAGAATCAATAAAAGAAAAAAAAAATTTTATGTTCTAGATTGAGAACAATATATGAATAAAAATACAGAAGTGAAAACGCCATTCAGAAAAAAAACAACAGCCATATTTAGCTGTAGTAAAAAGAACACAATCATAGAGAATACTAAATACCAACCTAAGACTTAATTCTATAATCTCTACGGCAAAAGTCACAAACGTCAAGCAGTTCATGTAAAGGAATAAAAGCAAACCAGGCACGAAAATGACTACAAGGAATGGGGGCTGGAGCAAACTAGAGTACGCACCTCCTCGAAAAGAGGCAGGCCCTCGACACCGCCGTGATCCACAGCCACACGAAGTGCGGCAGGAATGCGGCCCTACATTGCCAGATCCTCCCAATTTTTCCAGAGATGGCAAAAATCTGGAATTTAAGTAAGGTCTCTTGATTTTTAAATGCTGGCAAATAATTTTTTTAAATTGCTTTAAACACTACAAATTTACCATATCTCAGGGACAGATACGCTGTACTGCTAACATGCTTCTGCTCTGAAGACTTTCAAACACACAGTAACATTACACAAATACCTAGAGGTTACATCCTTCTCGGACATACTGGCTCCCGTCGAGTTTCACGAAAGCAATACAACCTTCCATCGTGTTTGATTTACCGTCACTTCAGTGCAATCACTTAATTCAGAATCTCACATGACATACTCCCTAAGTCCACAGCAGAAGGCGGGTCAAACAGAATAGCGCTCTTTACCATGGCAATGTAACTGTAACTGAGCACGACCTCTCGGATCTTCCTCATCTCTTCTTCGAGGTTGCTGGCCCAGACTTCACAGATGACCTGGCTATTCTCCACGAGTGCCGCAGGCATCCTGAAGAAACTCCAGAAGTCACCTTCAGCTGACTATGATAGAGGGCAAGCCAATGGTTGATCGGACCTAGATTCAAAAACACATTTTGTAATCACATAAATGGATACATTGTTTTATCAACAGAACAAAGGCACTGAAACAATATGTTATCATGTCACCAATTTAAGCTAAAATATTAAGACTATTACAGTATTTGTTCTCCACACACACATTCAGTTCTTTTACCTAAAGAAACTAAAATTATTAAGAAAGCTGAAGAAACTTTTGCCCAAGCTTCCCTTTAGCAGAGAAGTAGAATCACCCACCCTAAGCCAGTTTTCTGCCCTCTCCAGAATACCTAAAGACTAAGAGTCCTCTGTGGCCACAAATATGCCCCTATCTGTAACTTTCACAGCTTCACAGCACTTTGCTCAGAGACCAAATCACGGAAACGTTTCTAAAGGAATCATTGTAGCCAGTTTAAATGAACCCAGGATCTCTGAAAGCCTGAAAGAATGTGGACCTAAACTCTTACACTTAAAAGTCTTTACACCTGAATGATGGATATGGGTATGGGACTCCCCTCTCCATCCTCCCAATGAGAGGAATTCTTTTTCCCTACAATTCAAAAGTCAAACAGAAGTAGAGGCAATTGATGAACTTAATGTAGGGCCTCCTTAGATTAGTGCAAATAGGGATTTAAGTGGTAAAACACTAATTTCAACCTTAGCAGCCACAAGAAATATGTGAATCTGAGTTACTAATGTCTACTTTTAAACACATAATATTGTAAAGAAACCAAGCGGCAATTCAACAATAAGATACAGAAGATAGCAGGTATAAATAATCCAATCAAAAGCAGAATGACTGCCCTGACTGGTGTAGCTCAGTGGGTTGGGAGTCATACCACAACCGCGTGACTGAGTAGCGGGCCAGGTCCCCAGTAAGGGGCACGCCCCAAACATTGATGTTTCTCTCCATCTCTTTCTCCTTCCCCCTCTCTAAAAAAAATGTTTTAAACAGAATAACTAATGGTATATACTCTGGGAGGTAGCAGGGGGAGATAGTATCCTGCAAGATAAAAACTCAACCTGGTTTAGCCTCGGAGTAATGTTGTTATTTTAGCAAAATCAACATGAGATGCTTGGTCATAAAAACACTAAAAGGAAGTCAACACAAGGGCATTTACGTAAAAGGCAACCCCGCCACGTGCATCCGCAACACAATGTAAGAGTGGGCACCAGTGTACATACTCGGGGAAATTCCTAGAAACAGTAAAATGAACATGAGCGTCTTCCAAAGGACAGAGCAAGGAAAACCTTTGCTTTCCACTTTTCAGTGAGAATCAGGAAAACAAAACTGGCATTCCCAAGTGTCATCATTTCTCTCAGAAACTTTTTTCTTTTTATTGGTGGGACTAATTTACGCTTTGCTCCTCTTTGTAAGTTTCTTAGTCAGAATTATGTTCTCGTGGATGTTACTTTGCTTCGAAAATTTTGTTTACTCATTGCTAGAGTCTCTAAGTTTGTAGAGAACAGCAAATACTATTTCAGCGTGGTGTACTTCTTCTTACTGACTAGTCGGACCTTTTACAGTTTTTAAAGCAGCCTGACCATGAAGTAATTTGAAGAGGAGGAAAGGGCTATTTCTTCTTCAAAACAGAGACAGGCAGGGGCTGCATCTATGATACAGATGAAATATGCAAGTCAATATGGTACTTGATAAAACTTCATAAATACTGAGTTACTCCATTAGGTAGAAAACTTCCTCCTGTGACTTGCTGTTTTTCTTTCCCTCTTAAAAGTGGCCATGAGCCCGGGCTCATGTGGTTCAGTGGATCAAACACCAGCCTGAGAACCAAAGGGTCGCCGGTTCGATTCCCAGTCAGGGCACATGCCTGGGTTGCAGGCCAGGTCCTCAGGAGGGGGCATGTGACAGGCAACCACACATTGATGTTACCCTCCCTCTTTCTCCTTCCCTTCCCATCTCTAAGTGTAAGTAAATTAAATCTTTTTAAAAATGTGGCTATGGACTTATTTAATAATTTCTATTTATCAAAGAGCAGCAAACAAACCATGCGTTGTTGAAACTGTCCTAGTGTTGAAAAATGACTGTGATGGTTAACTCGGAGACGTGCACAAAGTGTGCCTGAGCTCCCAGTGGCTCCCATCAGTGTGGTTCTCACTTGCTTGTTTTTGTTGACTTAAGTCCACCAGGAGGTCAGTATCAAGGTAAAAAAATTATTTTTGTTAGCTAGATGAGAGGTGGGTGTAGTTTGGTTCTTCTAAATCAAGGGGAGTACCTAGTTGAGTGCTAAAAAGATCCTTAGTTTGGTTCCCTAATTGGAAGCCCTAATTAAGCTCTGATAAGAGCTCTCTGTTGATGTTTTGACATCATCCCCATTGACCTCTTTGTTCAGCGATCTTTTAGCAGCTAAACAGACAAATGTGAGCAATGACTAACATTTTATGTTACAAGTGCGAAAGATACAACTGTTGAGGGGGGAAAGTCACCAGATGTCAGACAGGGGGAGTCAGACCAGACTTTGGTCCAGCAACCTCGGCACTTGAGTTCTGGCTGAGAAAGAATTCAGAGCCAAGACTCAAATACAAGGAAAAGTTTATTCAGAAAGTCACAGGAGTAGAAGTGAGCTGTGGAAGAATTGGGTTCAGGAAACTAGATACAGAGGTAAAAGAAGGGCCTTTGGAATTTATGAGAAAGAGAGAGGCAGGAAAACACGTTGGGGGAGGGCGTGGGGGAAAGGCAAGCGCATTTCACAGAGAGCAGCTTCGCTGAAAAACTTCTAAGAAACCAATCTGTCGGTCTGTAAGCAACCTTTGAAGATTCCATTTATTTAAGGCACGCTACACTTCGACATATGTTTCTCTGAAATCACAGCAGACTTCCTGCTACGACTCTGAAATTTAAGGAGACTGTGGTATCTCCCTAACAAATGTAGGTGGGCACTCCTGAAAGGCAGAGTCCCTCCCTCAATCTGAACACAATGGGCATGACTGAAAGGCTTGCAAATGAACAAAGAGCATCAGGAAAGGCCAGCACCTCAGACTGACTGTGGACTTGGCTATCTGGCCATAACTAAGAAAATGTTGGGACTCAGAATTTTTAGGTTCTAAACCTAAACCAGCTAAAGGGCCTTAAACCATTTCCATGCCCATTAATGTCAAATTGGTAGCACTTCCTTATTTCCCTAACTGAAACAATGTACTTCTTTTTTAGGGTCATTTCAAACACAACCATAAATTACTTTACGGGCAGTGAGTATCACTCCTGGAGATGTTTCCATAAAAGCAAAAGCAACAAAAGGGATCCAAACAAAAAAATGCCTTTGGCCTCCAAGCAGCAAAGAACAGCTTAAAAAGGGGACAATCAGGTATTCACACTGAACTTTTAGAGGCAGATTCCCCGGCTAAGACAGTCTTACACAATTGGTCAAAGGCAGTCTGAACAACCATAATGGGTAATTACTAAAGTGTATTAAAACTTCTCATGCCCTGGCTGGTGTGGCTCAGTGGACTGAGTGCCGGCCTGCAAACCGTAGACGGTCACCAGTTCGATTTCCAATCAGGGCACATGCCTGGGTTGTAGGTCAGGTCCCCAGTGTGGGGCACATGACAGGCAACCACACAGTGATGTTTCTCTCCCGTTCTTTCTCCTTCCCTTCCCCTCTTTCTAAAATAAATAAATAAAATCATAAAAAAACCACTTCTCAGATAGGCCCTGGCCAGTACGGCTCAGCTGGTTGGAGTGTTGTCCCATAACCCAAAGGTTGCAGGTTTGATTCCTGGTCACAGCACATACCTAGGTTTAGGTTCGATTCCCAGTCCAAGTGCTTATGGAAGACAACCGATTGATACTCCTCTCTCTTTCTCTCTCTCCCTTCCTCTCTCTAAAAGCAATGAAAAAATGTTCTTGGGTAAGGATTAAAAATTTTTTTTAACTTCTCAGATAGTTAAAACTAAGAAAATAAACTTAATTGGTCACCACTGGAGAATGCCAGTGAATCAACTTAGTATTTTTTAAACTGCATCTTTCTTTCCTATATAAACTGTACTGTGAAGTAATCAAATAGCTGAAGGTTGTTCAGAAGTTATAAAGCTAATAAATGGAAATGAATATGCAATGAGAGAATGTCACCATTTTGTGATTCCTAATGAATAACCATAAAGGCACTTACATGAAACAAGCAGCAAAGGTGAATCTAGAAAGACAGAAAGTGGACTACAGTGGTGGGATGGGATAGGAACGGGGACTAACAGAAAAGGGGCACGAGGCAGCTTACTGAGGGGGCAGAAATGTTCCCAAACTCAATTACAGTAACTGCAAAACTCATTAAATTTACCAGAAATCACTGAAGTCTACCTTAAAATAGGCCAATTTTATCATATTCAAATTATACTTCCATAAAGCTGTTAAAATAATCACAACGGCTGTTATTATCACAAAAAAGAGACGACCAGGTAGCATGTACCACTTGACAAAAACAGTCACGCGCCACTTGAGAGAATACATTCTGAGAAATACAAACGCATCGTTAGGCAATTTCATCGCTGCACAGACAGCATAGGACACACTGAAACAAACCCAGATGGCACAGCCCATTTCACACCTGGCTATGTAGCAGAGCCTACTGTCCCAGGCGACAAACCTGTGCAGAATGTTCAAGTACAAAACCTCACAAGACTGAGTCAAGCACAAGAAAAGCTGATACAATCAAGAGAGTCTGGAAACACCAGATGTAGGAGGCTGCTGCAGGTACAACATGGTGTACCATTTTATAGCAAAACTTTTTTTGTAAGTGGAAAGGACCCCCTCTAAATAACAATAAAAAGTATAGTATATATAGTAAGTGCATACATGAGTAGCATAATCAGTCACTATCATTATCAAGTATTACGTACTGTACGGAAACGTGTATGTTACTTTATGCAACCGGCGGCGCAGGGGGTTTACACCAGCATCACCTCAAACATGAGTAAGCAATGTTTCACTTCCATGTAAGGACACCACAACATCACTAGGCAGCAGGAGTTTTCAGCTCCCTTTCCACCTGGGGGACCACAGTAACACATGCAATCCCTGGCTGGCCAAAATGTTACCCTGCACGTGACTGTAGTTTTGCCCCCCCACCAAAAATGTAATTTGGATCTGACCACACTTCCAAATTTAACTGTCAATTTACAGGAAACACAGAGGACCGAGGGACATGTTAAATGATACCACGGTAATGCGATTAGCAAAACCCAGGAACTACAGCGGGGAAACTACAGAACCACCCAGCTTCTGCAACAAATTGTGAGAAATCAAACTAAAAGACTCTTAGGAGACACACCAACCCATCCCAATGTACAGACCTTAGTTGGATCCTGTTTTAAACAAACAGTTAGCCAGGGCAAAAAAGCTATTACATTTTTTAGTCTATTAGAAGTCTGAACAATGACTACTGGTTTTACTTTTTTGTTTTGGGTTTTTGTGAGGGTTTCCTCTACTCCCCCGGTTTTGTGTGCTATGTTATATTGTGGTTATGGTTTTTTAAAAGTCTTTATCGTTTAGAAATAATGCAAATTATGTGACTGGTACGCAATGTGGGGTTTTGCTTCAAAATAACAGTGGAGAAAACTCACAACTCTGTACAATGTTGTCTTCCTCTACATTTTGCAGGTAAAAAATTGAAATTCAGAGACATTAATTTAAAAAGGTAGCATCATGACTTCCATTTCCTATTTTTTTTTGAGAATTTTTTTTTTTAAAGCTAACCATAGTTACACATATCTGACAAATGGGGAACACAAAAGCAAACTACTGGCAAAAATATGTATGACATTCTTGCACCAAACGCTCATCTAGGAAAACTGTTAGGAAGCAGACAACAGCTTGCAAGACCCTAATGTAGTGCCACTCAAAAACTGAAGAGGACTCATAGGATGCACATTTACCTTCGCATAAATTACAGAATATGCTGGCCAAAAAGTGAAGTCATAATAATAAATAACACCAGCAATTCTGCCTGCCGCTTTCCATCCAGTAAGCACATGCTCCAGAAAAAGCCCGAGACGGGAATCACAGACACACTGTTCTCCTGGCTTAGTCTTCCTCCTTTCAAGCCCCTCCGTGCCTGTCCCTCCGAGTACCTCGCAGTGCAGAACGGCTACGCCCTTCCAATATGTGTATTTGTGCAACACGTCCCTAAAGGTAACATGAATACTTTATCTGGCTGACAAACAAAGAAACAGTAACAAGTTTCAAAGCTGAAAGAAACACTGAGCCTGCTGGATCCACTGAGAAACAGGTCTGTCATCTCCAAAGGAATTTTTAAGGATGAATTTGATCACATGCAATGTTCGCCTCACAGGCTGACTTTAAAACGACTCCACATGAGCTACTTCGCTCCATACGAAAGCAAAAGACAAGTCCTAATTGATACCTGTTGTTTCCCAGCACTAGACCACGCCAGAAGGAAAGGTCCCTCTCTCTCACACACACAACCCCTAGGAATGACTGAGGTCCCTGCCTGGTACTGATCTCCAGTAGTCTGTTCAGATCGTCCTGATTACCTCTGGTGTAAAACAACTCCAAAACAAAGCTCCCTGCCTGCCCAAGAAATCTCTAAAAGAGCAACTAATGATACAGCCACGTGAAAGCTTTCTCCGCAAGCAATCCTGAGCCAGCCTGGGAAAAGAATGTTTGGTTTTTCTGAATGTTTGCTTTGAAACCGAAGTGTGCAAGAAAACAGAAAACATCGCATGCCCCTTCTAGACGGCTGAACAAAGGCTTTGCAGCGCATGCACGAGATGGAAAAGGAAGCAGAAGCACATCAGGAGAAATGGCAGCAAACTGGAAGAGGGTCCGCTCTACAAACGACCACGGACCGCAGTCGCCGCCGCCGTCTTCCCGGGTCCCCAAAAACACACAGTGTCGGAAGACACTAGCCTGGGCTGAACTGCCGTAAAACCACCCATCGGGCCCAGGCCTGTGAGTTGGCTCCTCCAGAGCAACAGCTCAAGTTCATAAAGCCACGGAACAGCAGGGAAAAGTTGCGGGGCCACAAGAACCAAGAAGGGGGAAGCCTGCAAGGTTCCAAACTCACGTCACCATTCTCTAGGCGTTCTGGATTACCCACTCCCTTCTCTCTCATCCCTCCCCAACCGCCCTCCCCCCGCCCGCTTTTGTGCAAAACAATGAAAAATTACAGGCCTTGGGGCCCGACAGACCTAAGTTCGAAGCCAAACCAGCGACTAGCTCTGGGGCTTCGTATAAATTACTTAACCTCTCTCATGCCTCAGTTTTCCCATCGTACAAAATGGGTTTAATAGTATACACCCCGGAAGACTGCAGGAGAAGTTAAACAGAATGAAACATATGTAACTATTATGTAAAGTCTTGACACACATCACTAGAACACTATTACCCTGTGCTGGTGGTTGTTACATTACCACTATTCCACGGGCCTTTCTCGTCTCACCCTGACTCTCAACACGCCCCACTCCCCTTCCTCCCACAGGCCCAGATGGCCTCCCACACTCTCTCGTCTCACGTCCTCTGGTAAGCGCGGACCCGCTTACCCTGACAGGCGATGCCCGCGAGAGCGGGCTGGCTGGCGGGCGGACTCCGCGGAGCGGGAGCTACGGCCCCTGACCCTGCGCTCTCTTCCCTCTGCCCCGGATCTGCTCCTAGGATCGGGCGGGCCAGTGAGACGGGCGCCCTCGTACCCAGAGCGGCCTTACGCACCCCTCACCAAACAACACGGCTGCACCACTCTACCCACCTCATCCTCCCAACTCGCCTGCTCCTGACGTCACTCCCGACGCGCGCGCGCCTGATCATGCCTACTCCTCCCCTTCAGCGCGCCCCAGCGATTCCGTGCGTGTTCACCCAACCGGTGAGCTCGCGGGAGCTAGCGCGCAGGCGCAAACCTAATAGGGCGCCGCGCAAATGGCGGGGTGGCCTCAAAGGACGCATGCGGAACACGGCCCGCTTTGGGCCTTCGCGAGATTAGTCGCGCTGACTCAATTTAATCTTGACCCCCACTCCTCCATTTTGGTTCTCTTCCGAGCGCCGGGGAAGGGGCGTGGTCTAGAATTAGCCCCTCCTGGGTGGGCGTGGCCTAGATGGGCTACGGGAAGTGGCCGGTCAGACCAAATTCCAAGTTACTACTCCTTCTCCCCCCTGCTTTGAAGGACCTTAAAATCTTCGGTAGGAGAGGACTTGGGGGAAGGTTGGTGGAGCGTGATGCTGATGCTTCACTCTGTACTAATGCGCCCCCCTGAACCCTTCACTTACAAAGCATCTACCTCACGGCTTTCTTCCAGGCAAACAGTTATTTACAAGTGGGGACAGCACCCCCAAACCGAGTGTGGGTGACGTCCGCCAAGGCCCGCCTCCCTCCTCCCGGCCTATAGGAGCCGGGCGAGCAACGTTACCATAGCAACGGGCCCACCGGGACCTGCTCGAGTTACAAGAAGGACGCGGGCTCCCGTGGGCGAAGCATCCGGCGACCAGAGGCGTCGCCCGATCTTCCAGGAACTCCGAGACTTGGCGGACGCCCAGCAGGCTCGGCAGATCTTCAATGCGAGAGCAACGGGGCCTAAGTCTAGCCTAGGAGGACCCTAAAACCCCCCACCCCACCCTCCTTTAATTCCTTGTAAATCCTGTTTGTAAATAAGGCTCTTTGCCAGCGCCTGCCCTTGGCATCATTTAACCAGGCTGGGATGCATCGCTGCCTCGTGGCCTCCAGCAGTGCGAAAGAAGACAAAGCACTGAGCTTCTGCACGCGGCTACCAACTCCCGATCCCGGGAGAAGATGTGGACACCCCAAAGCACGATGCTAGTCCTAGAGGCTCTCACCCCGAAACCACTGGGCCTTCTTACTTTTGAACATTTCCCTCTAAAGGGGGTCTCCAAAATCCCCCTTCCATTTCCAAGGCTGGATGCAGAGCTGGCCTTAAGCAGCAGTTTCAAACTGTATTCCCAAAGGCTGTTCTCCGAGAGGGTGACCCCCTCACCCTGGCCCCCAGGATACAGTATCAAATGCACTTTCTGAACTCCTCTCCCCTACAAATGATGGTCTACTTATCTGTAACATAGAGATGTAACTATCTCACAAAGTGGCCGCATTAATAAGTGGAAAAAATACCCCACACTGAGGAAAATACGTGTGTATTTAATAAATAATTGTTTCGAGTGGTCTCAGCTTGTTACCCCTGAGATGGTCAGACTTTGTTAGCGCTCTGCTGCAGACCTGCCATTCCGTTAAGCGATGCTGTGACGGAGAAGGCAGGCAAGACACTCCCTCCCCCTTGTCCTGTGAGTTTCTAAAATCCTCTCACCCACTTATAATTAGGTTCAGGGAGGGACAGCCCTATCAGGGGCTAGTCACATGAAGAACAGCCTCCACAACCCTTTCTTGGAATTTTGTTTTTTCCTGCAGCACACAGGCCTGGTATGCACGGAAACAATCAGACAGGAAACATCTCCATCCCTCCAGCCCCTTCAACCAGAACATGGTGTTTATTTCTCAGGTTATTGAAGATAAATGTGAAACACAGATGGTTTGCATTTCGGGAGGTGTTGGAGTGTTCGTTGTAAACCAGGGTTTTATACTGCACTTAATCTAGTTCAAGATTAGAACAAAGTCACTGACTCTCCATGGGAGGAAGGCCTCAAACAAATGAGAGGGTGGTTGGAGAATATATTAAATAATGTAATTTCATATGTACTTTTTAAAACTATTGTTTTGAGCTGCAAAGTATAGAAAGTGCTTAAACATGCCTTCTCAGCTGGGAGGATACAGTTTTAAAAAAGTAATACTAGTGGTAAAATGGATCTCCTTAAGAACCAGTCAGGGTGATATCCTTAGCCAGCCAGGCCTTTCTGTTATTCCCAATTCGAAGTAAATCTACCAGGGTGCATTTCTTAAAATATAAGATATGTACAAATGTAATACAAATACTTGGGCTTGAAATACTTTGAAAATGGAGAAGGTAAGTAACTCCAGGCACGTAGCACCGTTATAAATCACCCTGTGAACCCAAGTCTCAAACACCCTTGTAGCCTTTCGAGGAGGGTTCCCCAACCCCCAGGCGAGGACCGACACAGGTCGGTGGCCTGTTAGGTAGACGGCTGCCAGGGGAGCTGGCCTGAGTTCCACCTCCTGTCCCCCCCCCCCCCCCCCCCCCCCCCCCCCCCCCCCCCCCCCCCCCCCGCCTGAGCTCCGCCTTCTGTTAAACCCGGTCTATGGAAAAATGGGTCCCTGGTGCCAAAAAGGTTGGAGACTGCTGTCTCAGAGTGCTGACACAATTGGATACCCATCAATTGATTGATTCCATTGGTAGAGTGTTCCCTCCCCAGCAAAAGTAGCCAAGGTCTGTCACTTTGTATAATGTCGTCTTTTATCAGATTATATATTTATCTACATTCAGCTGAAGCATGTGCCCAGCTAGTTTTTTTTCTTGGTAGAGCTGGGATTAACTTTCCCCTTTCTCAGGGTGTTGTCCCTGCTTTTTCTACATAATAGAAAAACCTTCTTCTGACTCTTGAAAATTATCAACAGACTATCAAACTTCTAAGTATGAAGCAAATATCATATTTCATGACTATGCATTTCAGTATCATTTTGATCTTTCAATAACAGTCTGAAAAATCTGATCTCTGATGAGCTCAGAGTTCATTTTTTTAAATCCAGAACTAGATAACAAATCTATTTTATTTGTACTTCATTTAATTTTCTTTGATTTCCTTCTCCCTTGGAGTCTGCTAAATTAATTTAAAAATCCACCAATAATAATAACAGACCTTAAGACTTCCAGAGCTGAGTGGGTCTGTAAAGGTGTTCTAAATAAGGCATTCCCCTAATTTCACAGAAAATCATTAAATAAATTAAGGTCACCCAGCTCCCAGAGATAAGACCGGGATTTTGAGTCTTCTAATGTGAGATTAGGTGTTTATCCAGTTTTGTTCATGGACCATTTGCTCCGGACAGAGGCCTGTCTGTGATGACCCTGGAGGATGCCCTGGAGAAGGAAACAGACAGGGTTCCTGGCCTCCTGCAGCTTAACATTTGGTATCAGGGACTGATGACAAAACAAGTAAGTAAACCAGCATTGAGTAAGAAATAAAAGGATAATGAGAACTATCAGGAAGGAAACTAATTGGGTAAAGTGACAGAGAGTAACTGGATTGGGGACAGATACGGGAAAATTGCTTAGGTCAAAGAAGGCCTCTCTAGGAAGGTGCATTTAGGCAGACACAAGGACAAAAACGACTCAATCAGAGAGAGAAGAGAGGCATGAGGAATTGGGAGCGGTCAAGTTCAGGCAGAGGAGAAAGGAGTTTTGCGTGTAAGAGGTAGTACAGAAGGCCAGGGCAGCTTTGGGGAGGTGGAGCAAAGGCAAAGTGATCCAAGATGAGGTCGGAGAGGAAGACAGACAGGCCAGGTGAGCCCAGGTCAGGGAGGTGTCAACGCAAGAAACATTCAAACCCGTAGAGAATTTTTGGTGAGCTTATTTGAGCCAAACTGACAATTGCCGGGAAGCAACATCTCAACGGACTGAGAAATGCTCTGAAGAAGGCAGTTTATACAGTTTATACTTATTTTATACATTAGAATCAAAGGAGGAGCCAGAAGGGAGTTACATGAAGTCTGTTGGTGACAGAGTAGGGGAGGCAGGAGAAAGCAAAGCAGGGAAACCTCTGGGATTGGATAAAAGGTAAAATGATACTTCTTTTTACTTAGATGGGTACAGGATAGTTAACAATCAACAATGAACAATGACAATGAGGGGATTCATGGTCTCAGCTTGTGGCCAAGGGGTTTGGGAAAAATGAGACATTACCTTGACATTCCAGAGGTATATTATCATAGATGCAAAAAAGACAGGCTTAGCTAGGGTAAAGATTGACCTTTGTTAGGGAAAAATGCCGGCCTAGGACATGACTACCTGCCATGACCTGTTTTTAGTTAATAAGTTGTAATTTCATACCATCCTTTGTGGTTATGTTAGGTCCCTGGGTTTGTAAGGCCATCCCGCAGGCCTGCCCTGAGCTTGTCAGGTTAACGCAGGCCCGGCAAAAATAACGCCCCTTGTTTTACTACAAAACTTTTTATTACAAAATGTTTTTTAAAAAGTAAAAATCATTAGCATGTAATTCTATAACATAACAATATCACGCTCAAACACACCATATGACACTTTAGGTGAAAATGTTCAAATTAAAACTATACATTATTACACCCATACTATTTACCCTTACCAACCACACTCAGGCAGGCAGGCCTTACTTCTGCTGGACCCTGTATGTGGCCCCTTTTCTTCTACAGAGGCTTTAAAATTGTACTCCGCTCCAAAAACCCAGAAGGATTTTCCTCACTGGATGATCTGAACTGACTGACGTTTTTAAAGATTACTTTGACTCCTGCAGACAGAGAAGGGAGTAAAGGCAGGGACATTTTACTTTATTTGAATTACACTACATTTGATGTGAAAAGAAAGCCAGCTTCTCCCAGGCATGGTAAGTGTTGCCTATGGAAATATTAGGCAACAATTCAGGTCATTTTACTAGGTGACTCTGAGTGAGAATTAATTGCCACTACATCTTTTTGATTATTATCATTGTGAAAATCCCCAAGGCTGCTAAATGAATATTCAGTACTTTACAAAGAAGTTGATCCCTGCCATAGATCTCTTCCTATAGGTAGGCAAACAAAAATACAGGCTGGTGGAAAGAGATGAGACTGAAACTCGTCTTTGTGGACCCTCTAGTCAGGTCTAAACCTCTCTTCTCTCTCCCTCTCCCTCCCCCTCTCCCTCTCCGTGGCACGACATGCAATAAATCCAGCATCTCTCCTGTTACTGCCAGATCTCAAAAATCTCTGTGATTTTTTTTTAACATGACCAGTATTGAGTATCTTCTTTGAATTTCTGTAACAGTCTGTAATGCTGTAGGAGCGATGGGACCCAAAGGCTGAAGGATACCTCGGAAGTTTCCAAGCAGCTGTGTCTGTTTGGGGTGTGGGATAGGGAGTGTATTCCAGAAAGATTTAAACAGAGTTATAAATCTCAACTGTAGACTATCAGACTTTTGAACTGGGAGGGGCCTCAGAGATCCTCTAATCCACCTGGCTCATACAAATCAGGAAACTGAGACTCGGAGAGGCCAAGTTCACAGAAGTGGTTGGTGGCCGCTCTCAGGTTGAACCCAAATCTGTCTTCTTCCAGGATCTCAGCCCCCTCAAGAGCACTTCGTTTAAAAGAGACCAACCGAGAAAGCTGAGCAATTCCTCAAAGGGGGGCTGGAGAGAAACCCCAGGGGGCCAGGGGAGAGATTCTCATTTAGGCAGGCTCCGCTGAGGACCTGTAGGCCAGACTTATTAGGTGCCATGGAGATTCACAAAGCTCCTATTTGAAATGATTATAGAAAACATTACCTGCTCCTCCAGGGAGTGTTGACCATGTAATAAGCTAAAAAAAGTTTAGAAAGAAAAGAACTGAGAGCAGAAGAGTGGACAGGAACAGGAAGGAAATACTGGGTAGGAGGGTCATTACAAGCAATGGCATGGAGGTAAGGGATACCTGGAAATAGAAAGAAAAAAATGTCTGCCCATGGCAAGTGAGCAATAAATACCTGTGCGTGACAGTGATGCTTAGAGCATTCAAAAGTAGAAAATGGTGAGGAATAACATTATATGAGAACACCTAGATTAAGGTGGACCTTAGAAGTCAGGTAGCAAGGTTTGATCAGTACACAAGACAGACTTGTTCAGCCAGGGAATAGATACATTATATAAACAGCTGGAATATTGAAAAAAATATCGGTATGTCTGAAAGGAGAGATGAAGAAAAACCTGAACAAGCTGTACAAAATGTAATTAATTTGTGAGCAAACATTAAGTGTTTACTGAGTGCTTGTATTGTGCAAGGAATCAGGCAGGGAAAAATAACTAAGACATATAATAAGTCCTTTATTGGCCAAATAAATTAATGCACACCTATACAAAGGGGCAGGAAGCAACCATTAAAAGGAACGTGGTATCACTACAAGGTACTATGTAAACAATCTCTGCATTTGAGTTTTAAGTCATAAAAGCAAGGAGCAGGACTAGCACATATGTGTGTGCTGTTTCTAAAGAGGAGGGGCAGACATACGTTTGTATTTACATAAACAAGCTCTGGACAGATAGGAAAACACGGGGAAGGAGTGAAAGAAGACTCACTTTGTACTGTCCTCTCTTTTGATCCTTTTGTATTTCATATCAGATGCACATATTGCCTATTCAACAATAATTTTTAGAAATTTATAAATAAAAGCTCTATTCTTTTTCAAAGGTGCCCACCAGTTCATGTCATGGGTCCTGGATTCTAATGTCACCTGTTTCAATCAACATGTACACTTCACCTCTACAGGTGTCCCTTCCTAGACTCACTAATATTGGCTGACACACCTCTTCTCCCTTGCCTGCCCTCCGCAGCAACAGAAGCAATAAAGAGTCGTCTGGTCCAAGTAACCTTTTTATCTACTTGGACTGCCTGCCTTGTGCTTGCCACATTATGTGATACCCACATCTCTTATTGAACCTGCCTCCTATGGGACAGCAACATTTTCTTTAGTTGAGAAGATGAAGGAAGTTTAAAAAGAAAAAAAAATAATAAAAAGCCCAGACTTTAGCCAAATGCGCTCTTTCAGGCTCCTGCCTGAACTTCCTATTTCCTCTGGGCTTAAAGGAGATGATGTTCTCTGGCAAGAAGGGAGTTTTTTTGTCTCCAGTCCACACAAACCCACACTTTTTTCTCGTGTCACGTGCCGGGCTCAAGCCAGTGGGCTGCTGTGTAACTCGATCTTCGTGGCCAGCCTCTTGACCCACTCCAGTAACGACAGCAGGGCACAACAGGATTAGGCGACAGCAGCCGCAGAAGTAGGGGCTGAAGGGGAAGCAACAGCAGCCTTGAGCTGTGGCGGGGACCTTGGAGGAGCTGGAAAGCAGCCCACTGCAGAGGTAAGCGGGAGCTGCCGGGGAGGGAAGCTGTTTGCCAAGGTCAAGACCAGTTCAAGTTCATTTAAAGAAAGGCAAGGTACACTCTTCTCACCTCTGCCACCTCCTTGTCCTCTCCACTCTCAGTACAGGTGAGATCTACGTCTGAACAATGTCCCAGGGTGTTTCCTTCGTGCTCCCTAACGTCCTTCTTTCTTAATTAATTCTGAAAACATTTAAATTGAGGTAAGATTGGTTTATAACATTATATAAGTTTCAGGTGGACAACATGATAATTCAACATCTGTATGTACTACGTCATGCTCACCCCCGAAGTCTAGCTTCCACCCATCACGATGCAGTCCACCCCCTTTACCTGTTTCACTCTCCCTCCATCCCTGTTCCCCTCCGGTAGCCACTGATCTGTTATCTGCCTGTGTTAAGTTTGCTTTTTGGTTATTTTGTCATTGTTTGCTCATTTGTTTCTGTTTTTATATCCCACACATGAGTGAAATCATATGGTGTTTATCTTTTTCCATTTGACTTACTTTACTTAGTATAATACCTTTAAAGTCCATTCATGTTGTCGTAAATGGCAGGATTTAGTCCTGGCTGCTGTGGCTCAGTGGATTGAGTGCCTGCCTGCGAACCAAAGGGTTGCTGGTTTGATTCCCAATCAGGGCACATGCCTGGGATGCAAGCCACATCCCCATTAGGGGGCACCTAAGAGGCAAGCACACATTGACATTTCTCTCCCTCTCTTTCTCTTTCCCTTCCCCTCTCTCTAAAAATAAATAAACAAAAATAAGGGCAGTGGCCTGGCTGATTGGTGTGGCTCAGTGGATTGAGTGCTGACCTGTGAAACAAAAATAAATAAAATCTTTAAATAAATAAATGACAGGATTTCACCTTTTTATGGCTGAGTAATCTTCTATTGTATATATACCACACTTTTCTTTACCCATTTAGTTGTCAATGAACACTTAGGTTATTCCCATATCTTTTTTTTTTTAAATTGATTTGAGAGAGAGAGAGAAACACCTACTTGTTGTTCCAGTTATGTATGCACTCATTGGTTGATTCTTGTCTGTGACCTGACCAGGGATCGAGCCTACAACCTTGGTGTAAAGGGATGATGCTCTTACCAACCAAGCTTCCTGGCCAGGGCCCTCCTCATCCGGACTGTTGTGAATGATGCTGCAGTGAATATAAGTGCACACATATATATTTTTGAATTAGTGCTCCGTGTTCTTCGGATAAACACCCAGAAGAGAAATAGCTGGGCCTTATGGTAATTTGAGGAATCCTCAGACTGTTTCCCACAGTGGCTGAACTAATTTACAATCCCACCAATCGTGTACAAGGGTTCTCTTTTCTCCTCATCATCTCCAACATTTGTTACTTCTTGTCTTTTTGATGATAGCCATTGCAGCAGGCGTGAGGTGATATCTCACTGTGGTTTCCCTAGTAAGTAGTGATGTTGAGCATCTTTTCATGTGCCTGTTGCCCCATCTATATGTCTTCTTTGGAAAAATGCCAGTGTCGAGCCCTTGCCCATTTTTTATTGGTTTTTGTTGTTGTTGTTTTGATGTTTGAGTTCTTTGTATATTTTGGATATTAACTGCTTATCGGGTATATGGTTGCAAATGTCTTCTCCCATTCGAGAGGTTCCCTTTGCTGTACAGAAGTTTTTTAGTGTGACGTAGGCCCATTTGTTTATTTTTGCTATAGTTTCCCTTGCCATGGGAATTAAACTCACAGAAACATCGTTAAGGCTGATGTCCAGAAACCTAGCATGTATGTTCTCTACCATGTATTTTATGGTTTCAGGTTTTACATTCAAGTCTTCAATCCCTTTGGAGTTCATTTTTCAATTTGGCTGACAGAGAGTTGTCTAGTTTTGTTCTTTTGCATGTGACTACTGGGACATTTTTTCAGGGCACGGAGTACCCTGTCTGTCTGTCACTGATGTCTGCATCCTCTGCCTCTGTTTCTACCACCTACCTCCTCTGAATCTTGTTTCGGTAGCAGTTGGCAGGTAATTCTGTCATATGGACTTGGGTCTGGCTTCAAAACCATGTGCAGGAGAAACTCCCAAGTCAGAAGTCAAAAGAGGAAAAGCTAACTAGAAGAGACCGGCAGGAAGCAGCTGTGGGTCTAATTGCTTCTCGCTGACCTGCCAAGGCCGCCTGGAAGCGATGGGGCCAATTTCAAGTCTTAAAAATGAAAAGCCCAAGATAGATGTGTGGGCTAGGAGCTAGATAACCATGTCAAAGCTGGTTTTATTTTTTTTTTAAAGAGATTTTACTTCTTTATTTTTAGAGAGAGAGAAAGGGAGGGAGAAAGAGAGGGCAAGAGATACATCGATTGGTTGCCTCTCACATGCCCCCACCTGGGGACCCGGCCCACAACCCAGGCAGGCATGTACCCTGACTGGGAATTGAACCCACACCCTTTTAGTTCACAGGCCAGCACTCAGTCCACTGAGCCACACCAGCCAATGCCGATGCCAAAGCTGTTTTGATGCAACACACTGAGATTCATCAACAGCGGCTCTGGTTTTAGAATTGCTGGTGGCCTGGTAGTACCTATGGGAGGTACTACCTATTGGTGCCGATCCAAACACACATGTAGGCCCAGGCAAAGTGTTTCGGAAGCCTGGCTTTTGTCAGAAACTGTGGAGTTCAGGACAAGTCAGTTCTGTTATCTAGGCTTCACAGAGTTTACTGGTTGAGATGCATATAGTCCATGTGTCAATGGGAGTGAACAATAGGCCCAGGGTTGGGGTTCTCACCCAAGCCCTTCGGGGCTGACGGCAAGCAAGACAAGCCAGACAAGAAACAGACAGACTTGTGGTCTGCTTCACCGTCTCATGTGCCACTCCAACTAAATTTCCCTGGTCGGGGTAGAAAGACTCCGTTCTCTTTGGTGAAACAGAAGTGCTGTGAGCAGCAACTTCCGACCTTAGACAGGAAAGTTGTTAGCACAGGGAAAGGTGCTGAGATGTTCAACAGCAAATGCTGGATGGATTCTGAGGGCCAAAAGAACCATGCTTTTTATTCATTTCTCCCTCTTTTATTTGTGCAACAAATGCTTCCTGGGTATCTGCTGCATGCCAGGCTTGTGTTTTGCTGCTATAGCTTTGGTAAACAAGCTGGGCAGGCTTCTAGCCTCCAGGGCGTGCAGCCCAGTGGGGCTGTGAACTCCAGGGTTCAAGTGCAGGGCAGCCGCGGAAGGGAGCACGGCTAAAACCGTCCAGAGAGAGTTGTTTTTGTCTCAGAGTTTTTAACCTTTCCCTTCATGCATTTCCTCTTCTCAAATGAATACCTTTTTTCTTAAAAGTCTCACTGAGGCACAGACCTTGGTCACAGCAGCTCCTCAGACCCCTCTTCACCAGAGACTTTCAGCTGTGTCACCGCATTTCAGGTCTGTCTCCCCAGCCATGGAAGCAGATTGCTGGGCCTTTGCTCAGGATACGAACAGCCCGAAATGCCAGAAGCTTCAGTCCCTGTCATTGGCCCGCTCCCTGGGTCATTTCCCACTGATGAAATAGAATTGCACGGTTCCAAAATCACATGTAACATTAGGCAAAGGGTTAGGAAGCCTGGATTTTGCCAGAAAGTGTGTGGAGTTTGGAACAAGTCAGTTATGCTTTGTTGGCTTTATCTCCTGAGCTATAAAACAGGAGCAGTAGACCAGATGCTCCACAAGCTCTTTTTTTTTCCTTCTCTTCTAAAAGTAAATAATTGTAATAATTTTACAAGAGGTTAACACATAAACCTTGCACATTTACATAAAGACTATAAATCTTATACCTATAAAATGGAAACATTCATCACCCATGATGGATATCCAAGAATCTGGAATCTGAAAGAATCAGGCTACAGACAAATAAAACATAAAATTAAATTCTCTCTACCCCTCATACCCCCGCTCCATTCCCCTGTCCTGTGTGCAGATCCTTGAGGTCATGAACATCAGCTGTGCCCCTCACTGTGTCATTTACCTAGATTGGGAGAATCGTCTGCTTTTGAAAGAACCACACTAAAAACTATCTAATTTGAATAATCTCACAATACATATCAAATTCCCTTTAAGGAAGAATCAATTCGTTATTGTAAAGTATCAGAATACTTACTTACAATGCATTCATTTCTTTCTTTTCCCTGAATACCTTCTCATCATAAATTCTATTTCATAATCTCCTCCTATATACTTTGTCATTTGGAAAAATCAAAATTATATAGTATTACTTTATTAAATAGGGCAAGAAGCACGTCTTACTTATCTTTGTATCCCTCGTGTCTGGCAATGTATCTAGCACACAATGAACATTTCTTGAAAGGATGATTAATATTTTAGAAAAATATGTTTTGCCCTGGCCAGTGGCTCGGTTGGTTGGAACTTTGTCCTGTAAAACAAAAGGTTGTGTGTTTGCCCCCCAATCTGGGTGCACACGGAAGGCAACTGATCAATGTTTCTATCTCAATGGGGGTGTGTGTGTGTGTGTGTCTTTCTCTCTCTCAAATTAATAAATATATTCTCAGGTGAGGATGTTCTATTTTTCCTTTGATATTGAAGACACACACAGACACAATGTCTAATCCACTGTTCAAGGCAAACAGAGGCTGATCTTATTCTTTTGTGTCCCATTACAATGCTGATGCCTACTGTGCACTCACTACATCAGCACATTCTACACTTGGCGCAGACTCAGTTGGTATAATGAGCGCTGAATTCAAGTTGGCCACTCAATAGCCATGCAATTTGAAGTTGATTACTGAATATCTCTAGGCCTCCATTTCTTCAGATGGAAAATGGGGACATTGGAATAGATGAGCTTAAAACAACTTCGATGAGAGACTTCAAAAGGTAGCGACAGAGACAGGGAGCACAATAAAAACGTGATGATTATGGTCCTTTACATATTCAATATTTAATTATTGTTGTTCATTGTGTTTGCCAAAATTTCTTTTCTTTTCTTCTCTTTTTTTCTTTGAGAGAGAGAAACATTGATTTGTTGTTCCACTAACTTATGCATTCATTGGGTGATTCTTGTAGGTGCCCTGCCTGGGAATCGAACCCACAACCTTGGTGTATCAGAAGGATACTCTAATCAACTGAGCTACCCAACCAGGGCTAGCTTGCCAAAATTTCCAACTTGAGCACTACCATTGACAAGGCATGTTAAGGGGTTTCCCTGAGCGAAGGCACATCTTGCCCACTATGTGTCTTCCCTAGAATCTTTCTGACGGTCTCTGTGCACATAAAAGTGAAAACATGTCTGCAGACAGATAGGGATGCACAGAAAACAAGCTGCTTTGGCATAAAATATTCAGCAGAATGATAGGATTAAGTAGCTTAGAAGAGTCTGCTACCTAGATAAGGATCTTGGGAGATAGCATACAGGCTATTGGCTTAGCCAAAGAACAAATGGCAGCTTAGGAAATACTTGGTTGCTTCTAATGAAATCAGATGTCAACAGATAAATGCTGTGACTCCTTCAGCCAAATGAACCCTTCACCATCAAAAGATAAACTGTCACTCTCTCTTTGGCCAGAAGGTTTACGTGGAGCAGAGGGTTCCAAGGTCAAATTTATCTATCGGCCTTTAATCACTCAGTCTCAGCAACACTCTGTTTTCATAACATGGGTACAATGGGCACCAGCACCCTGCCTTTTGAAATCAGCCAGAGCTGCCTCCTCTCAAGGTCAAAGTCTGTTGTACTTGTATCATTCCAGTTTCTCTTAGGTTTTGTTCTTAATTTTAACAGCTGGTTATGTGTATTTATACTTTATCCCCAGCCTCCATCTCAAAAGAATTTGAGATAGCTTCCAATAAAAGGATATATACAGAGCAGCTTCAAATAAGTAAAAGCTTATTAGAGATTTTCGGGCACTTAATAACTATCTTTCACACTGCTTTGATGGGGTGGGGAGCTTGTGATCGGTAATGGGAAGGACAAGGTGCTTCACTGCTATTGCTTTGCCTTCAGACCACATAAAACCGTCAACAAAAAAAGAAAGAAAAAAGAAGGAGGAAGAGGAAGAGGAAGGGAAGAAGGGGAAGAGGAGGAAAGGAGGGAGGGAGGGAGGGAGGGAGGGAACGGCACCGGTGCTTAGTCGTCACAGTTACCTTTAACAATCTAACGAAAGCCATGGGTCTTTCGACCCGGAAAAGTGAACACGGAAAAATTGGCACGCAGTTTCAAGGGAGACAGAGACTCCTCAAAGCCTGTCAGGAATTGAAATTGATCTGATTTAGAGTAAAGGGACAGCAAATTACTCTGTGACTCTTCAGTGAAATGTTTCCTATGAATGGACACTGAGTTTGGTTTAAAATGTTTCAATGTTTCTATAATTTTCTGAGTAGGTAAAATATACTCATGGTACAGAATACAAAACAGAAAAAATGTGCCTGGTGAAAGGATAGCCGTCCTTCTATCCCATCCCTGAGCTGCCAGGTTCAGCTCACCGGAAGCCGCCATCATAACCAGTTTCATAGATGTCTTTCCAATACTAGTCTAATACTATACATTATTTTATTCACACATAAATAGCATGCAAATACACACATGCACAGTTGCATATGTTCCACATATTGCTTTTCTCACTTAATACTTCTGGCGAGTACACACAAAACTGCCTAATTTCTTTAATGGCTACAGAATGTTTCATTACTGAATATAATATAATTTGTTTAAGCAATCTCTCTAATTTTTTTATTATTTTTTTAATTATTTACTTTTAGAGAGAAGGGAAGGGAAGGAGAAAGAGAGGGAGAGAAATATCAATGTGTGAGAGATACATGGATCAGTTGCCTCTTGCTTGCCCCCCAATGGGGGCCTGGCCTGCAACCCAAGCATGTGCCCTGACTGGGAATTGAACCAGTTATCTCTGGTTCGTAGGCTGGGGCTCAATCCACTGAGCCATACCAGCCAGGGCTCAGCCAGCCTCTTTTGATGGAATTTAATTTGTTTCCAATCTTTACCCATTAAAAACAATTGCACAATGCCTTGGCCGGGTGGCTCAGTTGGTTGGAACGTTGTCCCATAACCAAAAGGTTGCAGGTTCAATTCCCAGTCAGAGTGTGTGCTTGGGTTGCAGGGTTTAGTCCCCTTACCATCCCTAGTCTGGACGCATATGGGAGGCAACGGATCAATGTTTCTCTCTCACGTGGATGTTTCTCTCTCTCCCATCCTCTCACTCTAAAAGCAATGAAAAAATGTCCTTGGGTAAAGATAAAGAAAGCAAAACCGAAAAACAATTTTCACAATGAACATCCTTGTACATACATCATTTTTAATACACAGAATTACATAATAGGAAAAAAATCCTAAGAAGTATAGCTGAGCATTAAATTTAACTCTGAGTGTACTGGCAGCCCAAGCAAAAAGGGTGGGGACAGGAATAAACTGACTATTTCTTTTTTACGTTCCACGAGAAAACATACCACTTCCTTCAAAGAGATAAAACTTCGGTGCACTAATTTCTTCATAGGAATGTATCATCTGTATCCTGATAAAAAGTGCACTGCTTCTTCTGGGGAACTAAATAATGGTGTAAGGAATATCTTCAGTGGTAGATTTTATATTCATGTGGCAGATGCTACATCTATCTTGTTTTTTTTTAAAAAAAGAAAAGTATGGGCAAACTAAAACCCAGCCTTCCTTGGATGAGCTGAAACCCGGTCTGGGAGGGAACATTCAGTGCTGAGGTTGGAGACCTTGTGTCCATGAGCACAGAGGAAGCCTGTGCACTGTCCTCCTTTAAAGATGTCCTAGATGTGCCAGATCTCCTGCCCTACTCAGGACTTTCTTAGCTCCGGTCCAGACCTCTAGCTCAGTGCTTTCTATATGGATTTTGGAATGATGGGTTTATGTGTCTAGACAGAGTTTCTCATTTCTCTTTGCGTCTCCAGGGCTCCTTCACAGAGTAAGTTCTTCATAAATGTTCTGGGAAGGATTGGATGAGCTTCTGAAAGATCAAAGATCAAGTCTCATTCACTTCCCAAGTTCTTAGCAAAGATAGCGGTGAGGATAAGACACTGGGAAAAGGCTGGAAAGGAGACTGACTTGTAAGTGACATTCCCATGGCATGGCATCTCAGAAAGAGTCCTGGAAACTTAAAAGGCAGACGGACAGACAAACAATCCCCTCAGTTCACTTCCCAAACAGGATGCTTATCTCAACATCTCAACAGGATCAACAGAACCTTTCACACTTCCTAACAAGCACTGAGGAGGGAAATCCATGGCGGGGCCAAGGTTCCACCTGTCTGCAAATGGTTTGCTCTCCAAGTCTTCCCCAGCTTGTGGCGTTTCCCTTAACATTTGCTTCCTTGTTGTTAAGACCCTTGGCAGGCTTTCCCCAAAGGGACCTAACACCACTACCTTCCTCATGGTTAATGATCTGTGCTCTTGGGGACTCCAGGCAGCAAGCAAATTGCAAATGACCTGCCTTGCCCTGGCCAGGTGACTCAGTTGGAGCGTTGTTCTGTTCTGTGCACCAAAAGGTTGTGGGTTCAATTTCTGGTCAGAGCATATAGCTAGGTTGCGGGTTTGATCCCCACTCAGGGCGCATATGGGAAGCAACAGATTGATGTTGCTCTCTCTCTCTCTCTCTCTCTCTCTCTCTCAAATCAATAAATGTATCCTCAGGACAGAGTTTTTAAAAATTAAAAACAAAAAACAAACAAAAAGCATGACCTGCCTCATCCCACAATCCTATCGCTGTGCGAAGAAGGGTGGCTTCTCTGAAAGGGGCCTTATCCACCATGATGACGGGGACCACACCCAGGACTGGGCCAACCAGAGGTGCTCTGGACAATGAAGGCTGAGAAAATCGCTATTTAAAGGGGAATTCTTTGGGATCCCTATCAACCCAGATCATTAAGTAACACTGCTATCCCGGATGTGGAGCAAGGGTATTGCCCTACCACTTGAGCAATAGATCACCTGGGTTCCTTCATCCTGGTCCCATGGCAGAACTAGCTGGTCTGCCATGCTCCTCTTAAGCCAGGTTATGACACTATTTAATAGGTGAGGAGGGAGAGAAACTGGAATCCTCATACATTGCAACTGGGGATGTGAACCAATGTCACCACTTGGAAAACAGTTTGGCAGGGTCCTCAAAAGGTTAGATATAGTTACCACGTGACCCAGCAATTCCACTCCTAGGCATGTATTATGGAGGAATTTTAAAATATGTCCACACATGAATTCACGCGTGAATGTTCACAGCATTTTTCCTATGGGTCACAAAGCGAAAACAACCCAAAAGTCCGTCAGCAGATGAACGGGTAAACGAAATACGGCCTATCCACATAAGGGAATGTTGTTTGGCAATAAAAGGAATGAAGTCCTGATGCATGCAAGAACATAGGTGAGCCTTGAAGACATGATGCTGAGTGAAAGAAGCCAGTCACAAAGAACCACACATGGCCTGATTCCATTGCAAGAAATGTCCAGAACAGGCAGGTCCACAGAAACAGAGAGTGGACGAATGGCTGCCTAGGGCTAGAGTGGGCGTGGGCGGGTAGAGGGATTGGAAATGATGGCTGAGGGGCGCAGGGTTTCTCTTATGGGCAATGACAATATTCTGGAATGAATGGGAGTGGCGGCTGCACAGCCCTGTGAATATCCTAAAAGCCATTGCAATGTATGCTTTAAATGGGTAAATTGTATCGTATGTGAATTATAGATCAAAAAAGATATTTCTAAAAGGAAAGAACAAATACAATTTTAACATCCCCTTAGCTTTGCCAGCAGAGCATGTGGTTAAAAGTTTGGCTTTTTTTTTTTAGATTTAAGACTTTTGTTTTTTTTACCCCCTGAGTGGAGGATGCTCTTTATCACCCTTCTAGCCCCCAAGTCCTCTGCCCTTCACGATAAGAAGAAACATTCACTTTTACTCTATAGCTCAGAACATGCCTCAGCTTTGGCAGCTCACTTGTAATGGGTCAGAGTGCGCGCAGAAGGGTCATGGGCATTAATCCACCTGGGCATCCAGTAATGGGTCAGCCAGTCAGCCCGGCCTGGGTAGTGGCGTTCAAAGATTTGACGGTAGTAATAGCCTTCTTTAGTTTTCAGAGTGTTGAAGGGAAACTTTTGGGCTGCAGCTGATCATTGCATCATCAACCTGATGTTCAATATAGCCCTGTAAAATCCCAAACCAGGAATTCTCCACTGAGGTTATGCCATCACTGAAGGCTTCTTTCAGTTGCCAGAGAATCTCCCTAGGTATCAGGTTGGAGTCCTCAAATGTCTCTCTCAGCAGATGGTTTTCTACCCCGTTCTTGGGAATTCTCATATCTGCCAGCAGAGACAGGTAACAGAACAAAGTCGATGATCCAGGAATGGGACTCTCAATTCAAGGCCATGGGCAGTGGTAGTTCGATCTGCATGGAGCACATCAAACAAATAGAGTTCCTTCAAGAGCCTCTCACTCTCCTCCTCGGCTTCTTCAGGGGAAGGAGCCTTGTGAAAATATATATAACCCTGCATAAGTTCATCTGAAAGATCATCCAGATGATCTGCAAGTTCATCCAGGAAAGATCACCACGCTATCTATGTTCTTCCAAACGTACTTGGAAATTAAGTACATACCCACTGAAGCATGAACTGTCGTAATGTCACAAGTTTCCAAGGAGAATATGACTTCATCCAGGGCCTGAGTTAGAGTTAAAGAGGACTTCATGGTGTTCACTCCCAATATGATTTGCCACCTTTCTGGCAGCTAGTAAATCAGGACTGTCTTCCACGCCAATTGCAAATGTCTGGAAAGGGCACTGGACTTGAGCCTCTTTTAGCTGCTTTGCCAGGGTGGCAGCAACCAAACTGGAATCCAAGCCCCCGGATAAAAGATAGCCAATCCTCCGGCCTGTCATCAAATGTTTCTTAATGGCATAGTTAAAAAGTATCCAGAGATTGCTCTTCACAGTTTCTACCTCAAAACCTGGGAATAGCTTCTCCACACTGTCAGAGAGGGCGTGCAGAGGCTCATCTCTGCAGGGATGATATTTAACCATTTCCACTGATGCAACTGTGCCATTTCGCTTTAAATCCAATACTTCATAGTGTCCCGGGAGAAACGGCTCCACTTTTAAAAAATGAGCTGTGGAGTTCTTCAAGTTAACAAGACCTTTAGCTTCTGAACACACAGTCAAAAATCCATCTTCTGTCATAGCTTTAAACAAAGGTCTGACTCCATAGGTATCTCTGCCCAGGAACACTTTCTTATTGGCCGTATCCAGTGAAATACATGCAAATACCCTGTCCAACATGCAAACTGTTTGCTCAATTCCTCCTTTGTCATAAAGAGGAAGGGTTATCTCACCATCCACTTTGGTCTGATATTCAAATTCAAAATGGCATTGCAGCTTCTGGTGGTTGTAGATTTCTCCATTGTAACATAGCCACAAATAAGGAAATTTCCGCATGCGAATTGGCTGCATCCCAAACAACTGGTCAACCACCGCCAAATGGTGAAAGCCAAAGCAGCGGTTGGTATATCCATTGACATTCTCAAAGCGGAGTGCGTCTGGACCCCTTCACGGCAATCTTCACGGCACTCAGGCACTGAACAGAGAGGCAGTCATTGCTGCCGAAGAGGGCCCGGGTGTCACACATGGTACAATGGGGCCACAGGCTCTCTGAACGTGAACTGGGAAGGTGAGCCGCTAGCTAGCTGCGGAGAGGAGACGCGGGCTGCGATCAGCAGGCAGATGGGCTAAAATTTTGGATTTTTGCCATGCTGATGGGCGAGAAAGAATACCTCCTTGCAGTTTCAATTCACATTTCTCTTTATGGAGGAGGTTCAGCATCTGGCCAATTGAAATTCCAATAATACTGGCTTCTTTTTATCGTACACTAAACTCCCATTTATGTTGCAGGCCTATCATTTATTTTCTGGACTTTCTAATCTGTTATATACGTATGCCTATACATAGGCTAGCCCTGCTCTTTCATTTATTAAATCTTCACAATAAAACAGGTAGTGGAACACTCCACAGAGTCAAACTGGCTGCCAACTCAAACACCCTCCCCCTAAACCCAGCCATTGCCCCAGGCTGTCACCTTCCCAGAAAAGTGGTGGCATTTTTTCAAATACAGAGAAACACTGTACATTTGTTGCAAAACCACTTCATAAGAATGCCATGAAATGTGATCAAGAAGGAACTGAAAAAGGCCAAGACTTAAAAGGCCAATCAGGAGGACACACAGAAGTCACCAGAATAGATGCTGAAGACGCAGGCCATCAGAAAAGTCAAGCAATGAATACCTTGAGAGTTAGGGCTGGGGAGAGGGGAGGCAGTGGCAGTCACTACAGTCCTGGTGACCAGAGGCAAGTCTGTGGCAGGTTTAGTCAGATCTATGGATGCTACACTGAAGGGTACAAACCTGGACTGAAGATTTCCGCCTTGAAGGGCAAATTTGGACACCGGTTTGAAACACTGGATGTTCACACGCAACAGATGGAAGACAGTGCGGACACAACCCTAACACCACCACAAAACCGACAGGATATGCTACTTCAAGAGACGGCAAATGCACTGGCCTTGACCTCAGTACGGGGACCTCAGTACGGGACCACCACAGGGCCAGACAGGCAGTGCTGGCACAGGAACAGGATGAATTCTCAGAGACTGCACCCATCTTCGTAATCCCGCGTGATGCACGGGACTGGTGTTTCCGAAACTCTCCTTGCACGTATGTAAGCATGGTAGCAGAAACGCGGTGAGCAGGCGGCCCCTGCCAGTGTGCTTACCTGTCCCTAGTGCTTTCACTTTGGCTTGTGGTGCTTTCCAAATACGTGGGGAAATTCCAGAAAGTCTCTACCTTATCACCTTTTACAGTTCTATGGAGTATGGGTGTAAGTGTGAGGGACATGTTTGTCCTTGATAGTGCTGAGTTAGCTTGTTGTAAATGAAAATCCCCCCCCCCCGCCCCCCGCCGCCCCAAACTGAGATAGAAACTCTAGTTCTACGGGACTATGTAATCTACTTAGAATAAAGATTTTTATTTTTTCGTTCAAAGTCGTTTATCTCCTTATGCACTGACTCACAATGTGTGAAAATAAAGGTTAGGGAGAGCACACTTAATCCGTTTGCACGGCCAAAAACATTTCTTTTAGTACATATAATAGACCATGGCTTGTTCTGTGCTTTTTGTTTATTTATGCTATCTAGGTAGAGACACAATTGGTTTTCAGTCTGTGTTCATCCCTTTTTAATATTGGAATTGTTACCCAGTCGCGTAATGACTACTGTTTGGATTCCTTACATTTAAAAAAAAAAAATTTGTGTGTGTGATCATTTTCTTTACGTAACTAGGGAAGCTTGGCAACATCACATTAAAAAATAAAAATGAGCAAACCTGAGTTTCTCTCCTTATTAATATCGGTTTTATTAACAACTCCCGGAAAGGTTTATTCTGTCGTACCTACACAAGGAGATCTCAGACACACGGCGAACGCCTCTCCTTCTAGCTGATTCTCCTTAGGCTGCATTTCAAAAGGAGGTTCATTTGTGGCATTTATATCTGTTTACTGTTCCACAGATCTGCTGATTGCTCCCAGAAAAATCTTTTTGTTTTTCCTCCACATCCCCCCATTCACAGTACAGCCCAGGCACAGGGCCTGGGCTGAGGTGCATGTGGGGTGGATTTACTCCGCCTCCCCTTTCTGTACGGGCAGTATAAGAACACAGCCCGTGGTAAGCGCTGGGAGGCCTGCTTTCAGAAAAGTTTTGATCCTTGTCTGTGAACCAACCGACCAATAAAAACAAAGAATAGAAAGTTGAACCCACTGAAGTTAGAACTGCTGTTTAAGTCCTGCCTGAATCACTGCTTTGTCTTCCAGCAACCATTCTTTTAACAACTTGATGAAAAGAGAGTAAATACGTTTTCTTGAAAAACTTTATAATGTGTTTTTACAGTTGCTAGGCCTACTATCCCTTGTTCCCTTCCCCTCAACTATTCTTCTTCCTTTCTGGCGTTTTGCTGCCTATTCTTGCTTATGTATTTCTCCATATAAATTTTAGAATCGGTCTGTCTGGCTCCAGGAATAACAACAACCACCACCAAGAAACCTGTTTGTGTCTACATTGAGATAACTCTGAATTTCTAAGTGAATTTAGGGGAAACTGACGACTTTACGATGCTAAGTCTTCCCATCCAATCACACGGCGGGTCATTCTGTTTGTTCAAAAAGTCCACGTATGTGTCCTTCGGCAATATTTTAAAGTTGTCACCTAGATTTTGCATATGTCGTGTTCAGGTTACTAGGTAGTTTTACCCTTTTTTGCTGTCTCATCCGTTATTTCTTCTAACCATTTGTAGCGATATATCAAGACTATTTGAGCCCTGGCTGGCTGGTTGGGGCATCATCCCCTATACAAAAAAATTGGGGGTTTGATTCCTGGTCAGGGCACAGGCCTGTTTTGTGGGTTTGATCCCTAGTTGGGGGTGCTTGTGGGGGCAGCTGGTCAATGTTTCTCTCTCACATCCATGTTTCTGTCTCTCCTCCTCTCTAAAATCAGTAAACATATTTAAAAAATATCTTTTAAGACTACTTGATTTCTGAACCTTAAATGTTTTGTCCCACTTTCTCAACTTTTGTACATGTGTTTACAATTGTTCATAATTACAAAGCGGTGGGGGAAAAGGGTGGGTGGAGAGAAATTGAAAGCTGTGGACAAAAAGCTTTGCTGAAGAGGAGCGAAAATATGAGCAGTAGCGAGCATGGGAGATGAAGTCAAGGGTTTTTGGTTGGTTTTAAAACGAAAAGTATGATAGCATGAGGATGACAATCCATAGGTCCTTGGCAGTTAGGGGACAGTTCAGAGGACAGAGATTTCTTCTGGATGCGACAGAGTCATGCTGGGCCAGAGAGTGAAGCTACTCAAAGAGAAGGGTTTGTCACAGCCCATGTCTGAGAAAGCCCACTCCAGGCAGACAGAGTCCCATTGTCAACCCCTGATTCCTATTACTGATGCCCACAGCAATTTTTTAAATTCCCCATGAGTAGTCAGCATTAAAAAGTCACTGCTAGCCATTCCCCTTGACTTTCTCCATTCCCTGCATCCTTGGGTGCATGTGAAATGACATCCAGACTCACCTGTGCTTTCTTATTTCAGATGAAGGGAGAAGCGGGGAGTCAGCTACATGATGAGAAGCCAAAGCAGGTAAATCCCACCCATCCAACTGGTGAGGATGCAGCCAGTGACTCTCTCCATATCTGTGCTTGCGGCATATCTGATGTCTCCCCCACAGTTTAGGGGTAACCAACACATGGGTGATGAGCCCATTTTTGGTAACTGAACTGAGAGCATGTATGATCAAAGCCCTTTGCCTCTACAAGGGAGCAGCCTGCTGATAGCTACCCTACCATTGCCTCTTGGCTCTTGAAGTGCCCCATGCCTCAGGCCTTCGAACTACCCCTCTCTAGACCTGCTCTGGGGACACGAGAGGCCCACCGGGGCCTGGACACTGGAGCTGGGAACCAGCTCTTGATCCCAGCTCACTTCTCCACCTCATGCTTCTGCCCTCTACAGAGATCTGTATTCTCTTTATACTCCCTTCACTTGGGCTGCTGGGGAGAGAAAACCCCACAATCCTTGAAAAAATATCTAATCTTAAATGTGAAATTAAGGTGTTTGGTTTTTTTTAATCCTCACTCAGGGACATTTTTGTCATTGATTTTAGAGAGAGAGGAAAAGAGAGAGAAATGTTGACATGAGAGAGAAGCATCGATTAACTGCTTCCCACACACACCCAGACCAGGGATGGAACCTGCACCCTGGGTATGTGCCTGACCAGGAATCAAACCCACAACCTTTCGGTTACAGGGTGACGTTCCAAACAACTGAGCCAAACTGGCCAGGGCATGAAATTGAGGTTTATAACTTGATGAATCTTGATTTGATTAAACTCAAATGAGCCCTTCTCGGGTAGCTCAGTTAGAGAATTGTCCCGATACACCAGGGTTGAGGGTTCAATCCCTGGTCAGGGCATATACAGGAGTCAACCAATGAATGCACAGAGAAGCGACAAATCAATATTCCTCTCTCGTTCAAAAATCAATCAATAAAAGCAATTTAAAAAGACTCAAATGAAAAATTCCTAGCGAGTTTGGAAAATTCATGCAAAGGGTCCCCTGAATTCCAGAACAGGAATAATTGCAAAAGCCCAAGGTAACCCGTCTGACAAGCTTAGGGGTGAGCTTGGAATGGCTTGTGTAACAAGTTCCTCTGGTCCTGTGGGTCCAGCCCTCAAGGAGGGAACGGGGGAAGGAGAGGGAGAGAAAAGCTCGTTGCCAGAGCTCAAGACCCGGACGAGCACAAGCCCTTCAACAATTTCTCACCAGCCATGAAAATGACCTGCTACTCTTCGATCTTTGGATCAAAGGTGGGGTGGATCAGCTGAGAAGAAATGATGCACAGATTCAGGTGGCTCCAAATGAGTCAACCAAAACAATCTGCTCCTTCAGATCTTGAACGTCTGGATTAAAACATAGTGTCCTATTCAATCCCTTCGGATGTGGCCCAGTTTACTAACTGCAGGTGCGCCCCAGGCACTCGGGGACCGGCAGCTCCAGTTCTCTCCCATGAGAGAACATGAGTGGACTCCATCTGGGTTCAGAAACATGGAATGTAAGGGACATTTGTAATTCCTGTCGGTGGCGCAGTAGAAATCAGTGACTCACGTGGCAGCCAGTGTTTTCCCTCTCCAAGTCTGGGACCATCTTGTGCGAGCATCAGGCTCGCAATGATCTCTGCTTTAGGCTCTGGGAGATGTCCCAGCAGCTCCCAGTGACTGACACTGGTCTGTGCTTTGCCCCTGGAACTGCTCATCAACCTGCCCAGCTGGCAACCTTGGCCAGTCTTGCTGGAAGGCAGAGGAATTATTAAAAGTCAGAACATATGTTCATTTACTCTTTCTTCAAGGCCAAGCAGGTGATGGGGATGGGGAAATAGACCTGGCTCACGGGTGCAGGGAAGTCCTTGGGTCCTCACTAAAGATTCTGCAGATCCTTCTGTGACAACCATCTCAGCCTTGCAATGAGCCGGGGAACTTTTAGAAACCCGGAGGCCCAGGCTCCACCCGAGACTCTTATGTAATTGAATTGGGGAAGGGCCTGAATATCTAAATTTTTAAAAAGCTCCCAGGTGATTCCACTGTGTATATAATGGGCATCTCTGTTCAACAAAAGGACCGGTGACAAAATCCCACAGCTGCTGGAAGGCTCGACTGGCCTTCTCCGGGTGACAGAATCGCCTGACAGCCTCTGCAGTCAGGTTGGTCCGCTCCCTTGGCCGACCTCGAGCTCTGGTGTCATAAACACACCCGTAAACAGCCAAAGAGCTCTTGATAAGCTGCCCACAGGAGCTGGGGAAAGGTCGGCAGATGTGCAGCGCTGGTGCGTTGAACCCCGGTCCCACATCCCTCCTGTCAGCCTCCACAGACAGTGCACTGCGTGCGACAGCAGGCTTGCTGGGACCTGACATTTCCATATCCTCCCAGGAGGGGCACATCTGGGGCTCCATGAGGAGGACAGCCTTCATCCTGGGCTCTGGCCTTCTCCTGCTCGTGGCCTTCTGGAACTCAGTCACATGGTGAGTCTGTTGGGTCAGCTTTAATTCAGGACCTGAGGGCAGCGGGGTGGTGGTCTGGGGTCAGAGCACCCACCAGTCTTCACCCAGAAACCTGAGTGATGTTTTTTCTTCCAAGGCATCTTCAGAGATTTTGGGGTGCCTCTGGCTACTTCTGGCAAGCTCAGTGGGAGAAGCTGCTGTTCGCATTTGAAGGGAAAGAGTGGATCCTCTACATACTAAGTGAGCCTCCTCGACCCCCAGCACTGAGGGGTGGAGTACATGACTAGAGTTTCCTTCCTGCCCTGCTGTTTTGTTCTCTGCTTTGGGACTGGTCAGCGCACTCTTACAAGGAATAACGACTTAAAGTTGAGGGCAGTGGTAAGCCCCGAGAATGCTAAGTTTGTGGGCAACCTGGAATGGGTGTCTAAGGATATCGAACAAAAGAAGTGGAGAAATGGAGATCTCCCTCCCCCAAAAAATAGAAAAATGAAAGAAAGAAATAGTTTGTGTGAACACGAAGGCATGTCCAGAGCAATAAGCCTGCTTTCAGGTGTCAGGTCCACAGGTACAGAGAGCAAGCTCTGTGGCACAGGAGGCTGTGTCCTTGGTGCCATCCAGCTCTAGGGGCTGGACAGCAAGTGGCTGCTCAAACATTTACTGACAGTGTGAATGGCTGGAAATGAGCCTGAGGAAATGTAGTGGAAGAAAAAAGCCACTTCAACTATTTATAATTGCGTAATCTCCAAGCGTGGGTGTCCTCATTCACTCAAGTCCTAGTTACTAGTGATACTCAGTGCTAAGCTTGTGTGGAGGGTATACAGATAGTGAAGATAAAGTGTCTACCCCACAAAAAAAAAAAACATCATGGTCTAGAAGGGGGATTTTACAAAAGCATCAGTTGTCACAAAGCAAAAGGACAAATAGAACGTCCCCTGTTTTCAGCTGGAAGGACAGTCTAGAAATGTGGTGAACGTTAAGTATGACTGGTTCAGAGGAGTCTGGGGCAGCCATTGGAAAGAACAGTACGGATTGCAAATGTATAACGGGAAAATGTGGGAAAGCATTTACATATTTCCGTTACAATGATGAGAAAACTACTTACTACCTCAGTGATAAGCAAATATCAGACAAAAAATATTTGCCATGGGAAGTGTTAGGGTTGGAAGAAAGTTCAAGGTAATCGCTTGTGGTTTTCAGTCTGCATTCCTCAAGGAGTCCTTGGATTTCCAAGTAGGCAGCCACCCTCATAGGTGGCCCACTAGGCAATCGCCAACCCAACAATTTTTTTCCAAAATAAAAATGTTTGTAAACATATGCTCATTGTTAAAATAAAAATCAGACAAATCATATAAACATAAAGAAGGTGAAAAATCACCCATTTTCCCATATCCAAGAAATAACCACTCTTAAATATATTAGTATTAATCTCTTATATATTCGATACATGGTTGAATTTATGACATCACCTTTTTCATTTTTATTTTCAGAGAGAGGGGAGGGGAGGGAGGAAGAGAGGGACAGAAACATCGATGTGAGAAACATCAATCATATGCACCCTGACCAGGGACCAAAACTGCAACCTAGGCATGTGCCCTGACCGGGAATCGGACCGGTGAACTTGCACTTTGTGAGAAGATGCCCACCATCTGAGCCACACCAGTCAGGGCAAGACACTACATTTTTTAAAGCTTTTTGTATTTTTCATTAGATAGATTGTGGACATCTTTCTATCTCAGTCAGTATAAATTTAATATTTCAAGCTGCCCATTCCATTCCAATGTCATCTATTTCCTACATAGTCTAATGGACATTTAGGCTGTTCAGATATTCTGTGATCATAGTAAATGATGTGTTACTAATTATGCTGGAGTGACAGAGGTCATTCGAAACTGTCCTGGGCGAACTGGGAGGTGTGGCCATTCAGTGCTTGTGTGTCCTGAGAAAACAAAGTTCTAGGGCTGAGCCGGGAAAGGCTGAGTCCAACAAAGTCACCCAGGTGTTTGTGCCGCGGTTGCCCATGGCCGCGAGCACGCCAATCCGGATCATGGCTGTCCAGGAGAGGGCGGCGTGAAGGCTGTCTGACCCGGAAGCCTGTGGGACATCTGGACGCCTGAGGTCGCACTACTCAGTTAGTCGGGTAATGGGGATTAGCCCCCTGCCCGGGGGGCTCCTAGTCCAGTGCTCATTCTGAACTACACCGTACTTCCTTTGCTTCTCCCTTCCTTGAAAATTCAAAGGGTTCAAGAGGCACAGACTCCCAAATGCCAACCTACACTGATTTATATTTAGAGCATATATCTTTTTTTTTTTGGTCTTTAACTACCTAGAAGGTTGTTGTTCCTGTATTATGTCTAAGAAAATAAGTAAGGACACTTCTTAAGTAGTGACCTGTTCAAGTTTCCCTCAGCTAGTTTGTCACCCAGGACTATAGGTAGGTCCCCTGGCCTTGAGCATTGAGACTTCTGTGGCCAGGACTGTCTACAAGGCGACCCGGGGTTACCATCAAGCGTGAGGTCAGTTAAAGCCCGGTTTAAGCGGTGAGAACCTGATGTTGCCCTGACCGTCTCTTCTGCTCCCCGACCCTAGGTATCACCTATGTGCCTGCCATGTTCTTCTGGGGCCTCAATGGGCTTCTGCTGGTGGTTGACACGACCGGGAAACCCAGCTTCATCTCCCGCTACCGGATTCAGGCTGGCAAGAACGAGCCGGTAAGAGCTGCAGCAGCTCCTCCTGGCCAGAGCCCAGAAAGCAGGAGCTGAAGCCACACTCTCAAAATTCTCACTGCTGGCCCAGGACAGGCTATGGCCAGGGTGAGCCCAGTTAGGGTGTACAAGGCTCCCCCAAGGTAGAGGGTCAGAGAGAGGAAATAGTTTGGCCCAAATCTCAGAGCCAACCATTGAGACTGCTGTTCTGGTCATCTGATGTCCAGCCCCATGCTGTCCCTGCAGGCAACTCCATCCTCAGCCACAGGAGCAGGGAAAGCCATGGCAGATGCTGAAACCACAGAGAACAGCTGTCGTGAGTGGCCTGGCTGACCCATTATTATAGATGGGTAGTGTGGATACTGAATGAGGAGGTGGTGGTTGTTTTTCAAGCAGGTCCTCCTTCCCAATTATTCAGTTCAAACAGCAGGGTTTAGTTTATCCACGATAAACAAGGCCCACCCCCTTTTTACGAGGAACTGGCCCAGGCAGGGAGAGAAGGCCAGCACACACGTCTGCTTACACAGCACCGACAAGTTATCTGCCAGGAGCCTTTTCTTTCTTTAAAGATTTTATTTATTTATTTTAGAGACAGGAAGGGAGGGAGAAAGAGAGGGAGAGAAACATCAATCTGTGGTTGCCTCTCCTACAACCCCTACTGGGCATCTGCCCCAGGCATGTGCCCTGACTGGGAATTGAACCAACGACCCTTTGGTTCCCAGTCCAGCGTTCAATCCACTGAGCCACACCAGCCAGGGCCTAGGAGCCTTTTCTTACCCAATAAGGAAGCAGTTGAGTCTTCAACCCAGGTTCTTTACCCAGCTCCACCCAAATCACACCCTGGCTGCTTTCCCAGAGGAGATGATCACCTCTTAATGATCTGCCCAGGTGCCTGGGTAGATCACCTCAGCTTGCAGGGCGCTCTCCCCCAGCCCAGCACTCCAGAAAGCAGAATGGGTGGGAGAGAGTGTCCCTGAGCCAGCCTTTCAGAAAGCTCCTTCTTGAACTGGAGCTGTTGGCCTGGCTTACTGATCCCCTCACTTAAGGACAAGAGCTGCCAGCCAGCCAGGGGGCTTCCTCCAGGTCCAGCTTGGCAGGATGGACTAGAATCTAAGTGCCCAAGCCAGTGCTCGGCCACAGAGAGCCCCCCACCTGTCAGATCACAGGGGTCTCCTTACCAGGCACCATTGACTAGATGCTCACATCTTCCAGGCCAAGCACTGTAATAACAACCTTCATGGTTCAGATGAGAAAACAGAGGCTTTGAGACGTGACATGGGTGGAAGCATGATTCACACACAAGCTTTCAGAGGCCAGGGCTCATGCCGTTACCCACGAGGCCACCTCAGCTCTCAAGAATATCACCTAACACGGCGATACTTCCCAGCTGACAATGATTGCAGAGCCACACAGGGAAGGTGTCACATTTTGCAGAAGCTGAAGTTCAGAAAGGACCAGTGACTAGCTCAAGGTCAGACTATTACCAGGAAACAGAGCCAGAGGTCATCTTACCTGATTCCAGGTCCAGTGCTCCTACCCTGTGTGCATCGCCAGGTAGACACACAACTAAGAAGAAAGCCCAGGAGGCCATGTAGCTTTTGGCCGATTCCAGAGGGGCCTGATCCCTCCCCTAAGACATCAGAAACAGATGCTCACATGGGATCTGAACGCTGCAGGCATTCATAAGATCCGTCCCTGGTCTGTTTCCTCTCCTGGATAGCTAGTTCCCACCCCTCCTCTTTCCTCAAATCTCCCACACTGCCTCCCCTAACCTACTGAAGCAGAATGGCCTGGCTTCCTCTTCACTAAGTAAAGTGGAGCAAGCAGAGGAGGGTTTCCAGACTTCTACAATGTGCTCTGCCTTCCCGCCTGATAAAGCAGGCGAGCTCTCCATGCTCCTGTTACAGCCATCCCTCCACGAGCTGCAAACTACAGCCCTGAGCCTCTTGTTTACTCCAGGAAATCGTTCCGGCCACCCTCGCTTCCCTTTCAATGCATCCCTTTTTCCTTCCTCTCCTAGATTATTCCTCTCTGGATTGTGAAAACATCTTAAAACCAAACAAAAACCCTTGACTTCATCTCCCATGCTCACTACCGTTCAGAGTTTTGCTCCTCTTTGCAGCGAAGCTTTGTCTACAGTTTTCCATTTCTCTCTGCCCACTCTTTCTTCCTCACCATTTTGTAATTATGAACAACTGTAAACATATACACAAAAGTCGAAAGAGTAGTCATCACTTTTACACATCACCTAGATCCACCAATTTTAAACCTTTTACATGATCGGTATCAATATATAAAAATACAAACATCTGTGCCTCTGTAATTTTTTGCTCAAGCATTTGAAAGTTCCAGACATCATAAAATTTCACCCTAAATCCTTCAGCCTGCATCTCCTAAAACAATCCTAAACCGGAGAAAGAGGAAAGCTTAAGGTCTGAGGACCACCTTGAACCCAGGCTCACCTTGGGGCAGAAACAGCTTGCAGAGGGAACTCGGGGAGAAATCCCTCCTGACCAGTTCATCAGACCCGTGGAAGTGACCTTTGATTCTGGGGCCATTCCCGGGACCCCAGGTGCTCTGCTGAAGGGAGTGATCAGGGGTCACTGACTCTCAGGGAAATGCTAGCTGTATTACGGGCATTTAGGGCCGGTTCTCCACAGTGACCCCGGGGAGAATGCTCAGGCAGGTCCCCATTTGACAGCCACACCATGAAAACCAGGAAGACCAGGTCACAGGAATTTAGGAGGCCAGACAAGCAGCTACCTGGCTCACTTCTTTCTGCGCGCCAGGTTCGTCCAGTGAGGCTGGGCCATATCAGGAGGCAGATGACCTTGATTTCTGCATCTGACTGTGGCCAAGGTTCTCCGGATGAGGAGGGGCTAAAAGGCTGAATAAGGTTGACAGTCTTCTCCAAGCACCCTGGAGGCCCCCAGGGGCTTGGCCGGAGGAATGGGGAGGACAGGGTGACAGTGCAGAGCCAGGAAGGAGACGGCAGGTGCAGGCAGAGGCCGGAGGCTGCCGGGAGAGGAGTTTCCCCAGGGAGGGCCGTTACCAGATGGCTCCACCCCAGGACTGGGCAGCAGTCAGGGGCAGACATCCCTCCTGCCATCCACCTCTGAATGAGGGCCTCCTGTGAGCAGGTCGCAGTGGAGTCTGGCTTCCGGAAGGAAAAGACCCACTCCTCACACCCTCATCCATCTCCCTCCGCCCTTCCCTCGGGCAGGTGGACCCTGTGAAACTCCGCCAGTCTATCCGCACGGTTCTGGTGAACCAGTTCCTGATCTCTCTCCCCATCATGGTCCTGCTCTACCCCGTCTTCAAGTTGTGGAGAGACCCTTGCCGCCGAGAGCTGCCCACCTTCCACTGGTTCCTCCTGGAGCTGGCAGTCTTCACCCTGATCGAGGAGGTCCTGTTCTACTACTCACACCGGTGAGCGGGGCCCTGCCCGAGCACAGCTGGCCCTGCTCTCTCCTCCTGCTCCCGAGGAACCTGAGGCCTCAGAATTGCAGGCCAGCACCACCTGGCCTCAAACGCCTCCCATGAAGTAGCTAACGGGGAGACGACCCTGTTCCACACCTGATAGCTTGAGGCAACTGAGAAAATGCCCAGAAAAGAGCAAGCCTTCTCCATTCACATGGGCAGCTGGGCTTTTCCCGTTCATTTCCTGAGAGGAGCCTTTCTGGGCTTCATCCCCATTTTACAGCGAATACAACTGAGGTGGAGAGAGGAAAAGTAGCTCGCCCCCAAATTATGCAGCAAAAGAGCAGGGTAGAACTCAAATGCAGGGCTGCGTGTTTTCAACCTCGCTCCATAAATGCAACCCTGGTTCCTACCTTTGGTTTCTCCTGGCCTGGTGGGGAGGGAGGGAGACTGGCAGATTGTTAACTATTAACCATTTTCCAGCCTCCTTCACCACCCAAAACTGTACAAGAAAATCCATAAGAAACACCACGAGTGGACGGCTCCCATAGGCGTGATCTCCCTGTATGCCCACCCTATCGAGCATGTGGTGAGTAGTGCTCTGCTCTCCCTGGAGGCAGAGGGAACAGGCCCAGCCCTTCCCTGAGGTCTCCCGTGGAGAACCAGCCCGCACGGGCCGCTTCCTTCTACCCACTGAACTGCCATCGCTTACTGCTGACTGAGCATACGCCAGGCCAGGCCAGACACCCAACATGTTATCTCATTTAATCTTCCCAAGAACGTCTTTAATCCTCATTTTGCTCACAAGGAAGCTGAGGCTCAAACCAGTAACAATAACTTGTCCCGAGTTACAAAGGTGAACGATTCCAGCAAATCCGGGTCTTGAAACTTTTTTGGCTTCATCAGATGTGATTCAAGGAAGTCTTCCTGGCACCACCCCAGGGGCAAGGGGGCCCACCACTGGGTTCCCTCCACCTCCCTGGGGCCCGCCTTCCGACAGCCCTCTCCTTCAGGTCTCTAACATGCTGCCGGCCGTGGCGGGCCCCCTGGTAATGGGCTCCCACTTGTCTTCCATCGTCGTGTGGTCGTCCTTGGCCTTCGTCGTCACCACCATCTCCCACTGTGGCTACCACCTTCCCTTCCTGCCTTCGCCTGAATTCCATGACTACCACCATCTCAAGTAAGGCCCCCCTTTCCCCTGTGGGCCCCTGGGCAGTAACCTCCACGTCACTGCTGGAGCTTCCGTTTGCAGACACTGGTGTTTCAGTTTAAATGTGGGTGCTAGTGGAGGGAGAGGCCCAGAGGTGGGGAAAATAATGACCACGCTGGATCCCAGGACACCTTGCTGTTTTCCTGCTGACACTGGATCTTCCTGCAGCTGGGTTTTTATCCTTTATTTAGGTCCTGGACCCTTTGAGTACTCAGTATAAGCTACAGGCACTGTCAGAAAAGTGTACATAGACATAAAAATCCACCCTGGCCAGTGTGGCTTGTTTGGTTGGAGCACTGTCCCTTAGACCAAAAGTTTGCGGGTTCAATCCCCAGTCAGGGTGCACACAAGGCAACCGATGGATGTTTCTTTCACATTGATGCCTTCTCTCTCTCCACCCCCCCACCCCCTTTCTCTCTCTCTCTAAAAGCAATGACAAAAGGTCCTCAGGTGAGGATTAAAAAAAAATCCTGCACACGGTTCAAAGGGACTTATGCCCTGAACACCTCCAGGCTTTCTTAAGTGTGTCTGCGAACCTCCTGCACCAGAAGCACCGGAGACGTGCTTCACAAACACTGGGTCCTGGGATTCACTCTAAATATGCTAAATCGACGTATCTGGGGGACAGGGAAGGAGCAGGGCCCAGAAACCTGCATTTTAACAGGCGTTCAGGGCATTCTGATTCAAGAAGTCCCTGAACCTACTGGAACAAACCAAGTTCTGCCACAGGTTCTGACTTGTGTGCATTGCAGTCAGAGAGAGAGCTTTTCAGAGGGAGATGGCAGATTTTCAGCCTGGAGGTGCCCTGGGAATGTGCGCATCCCCCTCGGTTATACTGATGCAGGTGGTCGACACCGTGGGGGGAGGTGGGGGCTAGGAGAGCTTAGACATGTGAGAGAGGCTGGCGCAAATGAATTGTGGAGATCAGCACCTGAGCCTCCCGCACCTTCCTCCCCCCGCCAGGTTCAACCAGTGCTATGGGGTGCTGGGTGTGCTGGACCACCTCCATGGGACTGACACCCTGTTTAAGCAGACCAAAGCCTACGAAAGACACATCCTCCTGCTAGGCTTCACCCCACTCTCCGAGAGCATCCCCGACCCACCGAAGATGGAGTGAGAGGGCCTGGGGGCCATCTTGGCCATCCCCTCCTTTGCAGACTACTAAGGTGACCCGAGGCCTCCAGATCAACCTAAGGACTTCCTCCTTCAGCCTCGCACTCTCTAGTGACAGCACCATGAGGGCAGGGGGAGGGGCAGGAAATGTAGGCTAAGACCCTCCCGACTGCCCTGGCTATCCCTCAAGGGAGCCTGAAGTTCACTTAAGGAAGAGGGACCCCTCCTTGGGTAGGCAAGATGGAGAGAATGACAAAGGTAGTGGCCACACTGGAGGCAACGCGGCTCCAGAGAGCCCCTTCTGCTGCCAGGGTGTGGGGGAACCAGGAGATAGCGCTTTACCCCTTTCCTGTCCCCAAAACCTCTCTCACACCCGACTCCGGCCAGGGCCCCAACACCCTGGCTGCAGTTAACAGCGATCAAGACCCCATCACCCATCCCAAACACACTGAGTCAGTGACAAAGCTCTCATTTTATCTTGGACGCACGGCCAACAAACATCATCTGTCTCGGGAAAGGAAAATCCCAATTGTGGAAGCTCTTCCCTGGATTACCACGGAGAGGTGCAGCCCAAATGCCAGTCCCTTCAGCCGTCCCTGGGCAGAAAGCCAAGCCCCGGGCACCTGCTAAACTGGGGGCCCTTAAACCCACCGAAGGAAGGGTCCAAGTTGCTGACCTTTGGGGTCACTTGACTGAGGCCCCTACTGAGTCTCAGAAGCAGGACCCGAGGCAAGAACCCTCTTCCTCCAAAGAGAAGGCAAGAAAAACACTGAACAAAGGGCAATATCCTCATTTGTTCCTTTTGTTTCAATACCATTTATTCGGGATTTTAGCAGGGGTGACTCTTCAAATGAAATCTTACCAGGAACCTTATCTAAAAGCCACAGCTGCTTGAGCTGAAGCAGTCCACATGCTGACTTTTCCTCGGCAGCCAGACATTGCTGGGGACCCTGTGGCTCCCAAGAACCACCCGAAGACCACTCCGAAGGCAACCATTGTCAGTCACTCAATTCTTACACATACTTGGGTCTATTCGTGAACTTGCAGTTCTAGAACATCCAGGTAACCACCCCTTGTAGGTCTGTGCAAGTCTTTAACACCCGATATGGCCAAGTCTCCAGGCAGAACCATTAAAAAGGACCCATCAGTCCTAGGACCCCAGAAAACCTGCCCAGGAGGCCAACTGGGTGCTTACCAAGCAGTCCTCCCTGGCCTGGCCCCGCCCACCTCCAGCATTGGTGTACCCAGCCTCCCCAGGCCAACCTGTACCCTTAGCTTGAAGTACCACTCCAGTGCATGGATGCTCTAAGTTATCACAGCCGCAGGCCTGCAACCATAACCTGCTCCTACATTTAGCCCACCTTTAGTGTACTTAACAAGGGTAGGAAATGAGGAACGTGGAGAAAGAATGGGAATTTTTTTCCTCTTTAAGGTCTTGAGTTTGAAGTTACAGCAGGGCGCCTAGGGGGACAAGAGGCTGTCCTCTCACCCCCTGGGGCAGGCAAGTGGTCGGGCCATCAGGGGGGCCTGGCCCTACCCTCTCCTGGGTGGAACAGAATGGCCCTTGAGGCTGGTAAACAAGGCTCAAGAGAAGGCTGAAGCGGCAGTGGATGTGAGAGGAAGCATGGAAAATAAACTGGTTTCCTTTAACTCCATTAGCTACTTCAGTGTCTTCTCTCCAATGCTCGTGACCCTGTGGCTTCTGGGAGCCACACTGGCGCAGGCACAAAGTGATCAGTGTGGCCTTTCACAAGGTTCCTACCAGGTTGTGGAAGCCAGGGTGAATTAACCGTCTTCCTGTCCAAATCAGTATGCAGAAGCCCTGGCCACGATCTAGTCTCTGGTCTGTGGAAGCCACGGAAGGCATTAAAGTATACCTGCCCACCTGACAGATGGTGGAATTCTTGGGAGAGCCATTTCTGATGGGATGTTTAAGTGCTGGGCACAGGAAACAGTTGTCAGATGAATGAGTCAATGTGGTCACACCTCATTTTTAGTTTTGTAATTCCACATCCAGGCCAGACTGGCATTCTCAATGTTACTACTGCCAGTGCCTGGCCTCACAGGTTGGGGAAAAGCCAACAGCCCAGTGGCCAGCCACGATGGGGGCGCAAGATGGTGCTCCTCCCCAGCATCCATCCGCAGGGCTCCATGGCTGACCCGGATTCCGTAAGACCAGTGTTGAACTTTATACCTCAGCAGGGGAGTCTGTCCAATGAGGGGCTGCGTCAACTCTCCTGTGAGAAATCGAATCAGCCTCCATCTTCCTGGCTATCTCTTCCCATGATGCCAGGGCAGGAAACCCTGGAAATTGAGCTGGTAGACTGGTGTCTTTCTGTGGCTTTGGCTGTAGCTCCCACATCTTCCTTAAGACACAAGGTGAACATGAATTCAAGACTGGCAGCGCTGATGACCGCTGAGGAATCCACTTGAATGCACTTACAGTCTTAAAGGCTGTGGGGCCCTGCCTTGGGCATAACTCTGTAAAGCGTCATGTGCAGGCCAGGATTCTTCCCTCACACCCAACAGCTGCACCCCAGATAGGAAACCAGCCAGTATTGTGCCTTTTCAAGTTTTTATTTTTATACATTTTTTTGTATTAAAAAGAAAAGCATAATTACCACAAATTACAAAGGACTAAAGCAGACTAGAATAATGAATGAATCACTTCAGCCTGGAACGCAGATACTCTCAATAATATTAATGTTATAATACAAGCTCATTCAAGTATTTTACATTTTTTTGTCCTTTTAAATGTGACATCCAAGCACATGGTAAAGATAACGTACTATGAGCGTAAGGTGGAATCTTCTCCGCAAAGCCGGATGACAAGTTTTCCTCTCCAGTGAGAAATGGGCCGTTAAGTTCCAATCTTCTCTGCCACCAACATGGGTGAAGGAGAGGGTGGGGTTGGGGCAAATCCAGGGACCCACCACACAGGAGATAGTTGGGGATCCCACTCAGGAGGGTGCCGATGATCCGGACCGCTTTACCCAGGCTTTTGGCAAAAAAACCACCCCAACCCTACTCAGCCAAGTCTTCTTTCTTGCCCGTCCTCCCCACTTTGAGGGCCTGCTCAGCAGCTTTTTCTAAAATCACTCACCAGGAAAGGGGGGGGAAAGAGCTACAAATGAACAAAACAAAACATTAACAACTTTGACATGGGGGCTCAGCACCTTGATCTGAGCCCCAGGGGTCCAGGCTGGGGCAGACCCAGTGGCGCCTCTGCTGGTAGCGCAGGTGCTCCCAGGTGCAGGAGAGGGTGACAGAGACCCACCCCATCGCAGGGCTGACGCACACAGGCCTTCTGGTGCTGGCATGGCCCAGCCCCAGGAGGGGACAGGATGAAGAGGGTTTGGGCGAGCTGTTGCTTTGTGTCTCAGATCTTGGATCCCCAGGAGAGGATGGTGGGTATGAAGTGGCAAGCCCTGATGGCCCCTGCCACTCCTGGCATGCTTGTCACAGATACATCGGTCCTAAATTCAAGTGTCTTCAGAAAGTGAAGATGTAAACTACTCTTTGCAACATCAACTCCTAACATGTTACCAAAAAAAAAAAAAAAAAAAAAAAAGGGGTGGGGGGGTCTCTCCTTTCTCCCCATCCTCAGCCTATGTTGAGATGAAGTCCTCACCTCCTCACCTCAAAAGGGCTTTCTCTTTCTGGGGAGGGTCAGGGAGAAGATGGCAGCGCCCTGGCCTGGGAATCAACTCTAGATCAGAACCACCTCTTCCCGCACTCCCAAGGCTCCCTTGTGCCCCCAAACCCAGCAGAGGACAAACACTGAGGTTTCTGTGGTGCTGGACGCAGTACAGGGCTGAGCGACCTGAAGGAAAGGGGGAATAAAGCAAAAGGAGGCAGGGGTGCAGGAGTCCAGTGTCTGGTACAATCCGGGGTGGGCACCAGACTGGGCAGGGAAAGGCCTCAGACCCCACTGTCACAGCGGAGACCAGACACTCATCCTTGGCTTTTGAGACAACCGTGTCTCAAGAACTGAGATGTGCTTCCCAATAGGCTAACCACCGAGAGGGCAGAGATGGGAAGGGGGCAGGCCAAAAGCAATGAGGTGCCCAAGACAAAGGCAAGCCCTTGCCAGTCTGGGATACCGTCTCCTACTCCCAACCTTTGGGCCCAGCAAAGGGAGCAACTGAAAAAGAGGGCAAAGGAAGAGTCACCGATTGAGCAATACTACCAGGAACTTCTCAGTGCTGCCTGGTCCCCACGGGAGGTGAACGTGTCGTCACGCACGCACCTAATACACGGCCCAGTCTGTGTGGGTCAGTCCTTTGTCACTCTCCCGAGCTTCCAATGCCGGTGGACTCCAACCATCCCACTGTCATTCACAGCCCAATCCGTGGCCGGAGAAGTCAGGTATACTCTATGTCCACATATACCTTCCTGCCGTGGGGCATCTCCAACCGGCAGGGTTCTCCCCAGGCCCCAGCTCCTCCTCATTCCTCATTGCCAGGCAGGGTCAAGTGGAGGGTGGGCAGAGATGGCTTGCAGAAGGGGATGCAAGATGGGGAGACCACACCAGACCCACAGGAGAATGGCATTTTTCTCCACCTTTTATGAGACAAAGCCTCCTTGAGGTCTCAAAGATCTTTCCGGGCAACAAGAAAACACTTCCAAGCCTCAGCCTGCCAGGTGTTCATCTCTCCTCCTGAGGTGGGGAGACGGTCAAGTTGAGGACGAGTGTGCCCCAGCTCCAGGCCAATGTTCTTCTCCAACAGTCTGAAGCAAACTTGGCCGTGGGGTAGGATGAAGAGTGTCACAGCAGGACAGGGTCTGGTGTGAGGCAACAGCAAGCAGAGTGAGGACACGACAGTGGCAGCAGTGTAGACACAGGACGTCAGCTTCAAACGATGCAACAGCAGGGATGCTTGGGGCACGGCTCTCACCTGAGCCACCCCCGACTCTCCTGCCTCCAAGGCTGGAGGCACTGTACATGCACATCAGTCCAGAGAAAGACCCTAGCCAATCCAGCCCAGGCACATCCAGAGAAGGTGGGAGCTTGAGTCGACTCCACTGAGGAAAACAGGCATTTGGGTATTTCAGATTCCCGCTCCACAATAAGGCAACTTTTAAAAAAAATATTATTTCCAAGAACAAAACAAAATAAAACAAAAAGAATTCCAAGGGTAGGAGATAAACATCACTTTCTGTGGATTAGGTGGGGGTTTTCTGATTTTTTTTTTTGGTCTTTTATGGTCGGTTTTGTCCTTTTTTTTTTTTCCTTCTTCCCCAAGGATGGAAAGGTCAGAGAAAAATAAAATAAATCATCTTTCAATAGTCTTTTCTGGTATGAGCAGCGTCTCTCTGGGCTGGGGAGTACAGGGCACGGGGAGAGAGAAGTGGGGGGAGGCTGAAACCTACCCCCACCTCCACTTTTAGATCCTTTGGTTTCCTTCTCCCGGAAGATGGCAGAAGGGCATGGTGGGGACGGCAGGGAGAGAACACGGCGGTGGAAAGCCCCAGATGATAAAGGGGGCCAGTGCTCATGGGGCCCAGGGGCGCTGCCAGAGCCTTCCATGGGACAGTGCTGGGCAATGGTACCCACAGGGCCTTCGTGTGGGCTGCATAGTTGGCTTGACAGGGAGCAGGAGGCTGTGGGTCAGGGACCAGGGTTGTGGCCTATCAGCCATGGGCAGGGCTAGAGTGATTTTGGTAATCCAAATGAACTATCAATAATTTAAAACTTGATATATATATGTATATATATATGTATATATATATATAAAATCTCCCCTGTCCCTCCCCCCTTAGAAGAAGCTAGGATGTGAAGAAGAGGCATGAAGAGAGGAGGGGGAAGGGGACACGTGGAGGCTCCTGCCCAGGGGTGCCTCTGATAGCCCAAATGGTGTACACATTGCTACTCAGCACGAAGGTCCATCCTAATGGATCTAGGCCTGTTTCTGCTCTGTCCCCTCTCCTGGGACTGGGCACCCCCATGGAGTCTTGCCCACTCCCGTCCCCCCACAAGACCCCCCAGGGCTACAGGTTTTTTCACTTTCCCAAAGTCTGTGTGTCTGAGTGCTGACTTGTCCATTTGGCATCTTCCCGGATGGGCTGGCCGGTGGGTGGTGTGGGGGGTTGGCTGACCACGGTGGCGGGCCTGCTGGAAGACTGGGAGGGGCACCGCTTCCTGCCCTCACCGCCGCCACCTCCTGCTGCCACTGGGTGTCGCTTGTGGTTGCCTTCTTCACCCATGGGGGGCTGTGACAGAGGAGGGAATCACAGGTGATTAGGGGGTACTACCCATACCTGTACCCCCCTCCTTGGCAGGGCTGTCTGAGGAAACTCCTATTTCCCACCTGAAAATGTTATGTAGATAATGAATAGGCTGAACCCTAAGAACAAACTACTAGTTTTACTAAGCATGTCCCCATGCCAGGACCACGCACCTTGCTATTTCATGCACTTACTCAGGGGGTCGACACCACCCTTGGATGTAGACACACTCATCGATACTGAAGATGAGGAAACTGAAGCACAGAAAAGTAATTTGCCAGGGTCCCCCGTGGCTGGTAATTGGTGAAGACAAAACATGGACTGGGCCCATGCACTGCTGAAACCCAGGGCTTTTACCCACAGGAGTTTCTGTTCCCGTTACGGGAAGAGATCAGTGCTCAGGGATAACATGAGCACTGTGGCATGAGACAGGCTGAGACATCGCAGCTCACAAGACCCGAAGTTCTCCCGGGGACTGCCTCGTCTCCCCCAGGCCCAGAAAGGACACTGACTGTGGAAAGTCAAGACTATGATCGATGCAGTCAGGCTGCGTCATTGTTGAAGGTCTTGTAACCGTGAAGAGATCTCCCTCCCTTTCTGGGTGCCAAAGCTGAGCCCACCTTGTCCCACCTTAACTGGTCTTCCTATCACAAGGGTTCACGGCACATGTGCCCCTGCCAGCCCCCAGGGGAGAGCGTGCTTAGGAAGAACAAAAACCTATTCATCTTCATACTGGGAAATGTAGGCAGCGCGGCCATTATCTCACTGGGTGGCCGTGGGCTTCGGTGTAGCTGCCAGCTCGGGGGTGACACCAAGAAACCTCCCTACTTCACCTCTTTATAAAGGTTAAAGGAGGACAATGCCGAGTGTCCAGCACATAGAGAACACTCAATCAATGGTAACTCTGAAAAGAAAATGTAAACTATTGCTAAGTACTTTTGCCTTTTTTCTAAAAGGTTTCAAGGGAATAGCAGTTTGTCCCTACTACATTATAAACTCTCTGAAGGAAAAAAGAGTCTTTCACTCTTCACTGGGGTCCCTGAAGACTCCACACAGAGATGCATTCCAATCACTCAACTACCCTTTTCCTTGAAAAACCCGGTAGCAATACCCCGATCCACCACTGGATGTCACCATTGAGTTACTACTCCAAAAACACAGCAGAGCAGGGTGGAGGTGGAGAAAAAATTGAACATAATTTATAAACTTCTGAGGTTAGAACTGGCCTCTTCCAGTAAGACCAAAAACATTTCACCTTGGGTACCCACCCTGACCAACGAGGGCACAGTAGCAAGGAGGGCTTTGAGATAAAAGGGAAAGAGCGCGGTGACAGTTCAGCCATTTCTACCATGGGCAGGCGAGGGAGGAGCAACCACACAGCCCATTCCAGTTAGCCTCCTCCATCCACTGCTCACACTGTATTAAAGAGGCAGAAACTAGGCCCAAACTGGGGCGGGCGGCGTCCCTGGGCTAGTTGCTGCAGCTGGGGCCAGAAACCAGGTTTGCTGATCTCGGGTCCAGTTTTCTTTCTAGGACAACCAGAGTGAGAAAGAGACTTTTACTCACATCCACTCGGAAGTCTTCAAGACGTCGGAATTTGCCGAGGTATTCTTGAAGTTTGGGGTCAATGTCCAAATTTTTGGCTTTGGAATATTTCAAAAAGGCCCAGAATTTCTCCAGCCCATAGAGTTGCCCTGTGGGGAAAGAGGAAAGAGAGGTAGAGAGAGCTGGGCTGGCGAGGAAAAGCTGAGACTGAAGCGTCTCAGAAGAGTGCAGTGCGGTGTGACCAGGCAGAGCCAGGTCAAGCTGGGGAGGGAGGGGGACAAGGCCTAGACGGCCAGGGCTCACAGAGCGCCCACCCGCTGCGGCTCTCACCGGCTTCATAGTCCTTCACCGTCTCCTCCTGAAAATCCTTGAATATGTCCAGCCGGAACTTCTTTTCCAGGCCATAGCTGTAGTATCTAAAAAGGCACTCCAAACCATATCTGCAGAACACAAGGCAGTGAGACCAGGACTCAGTTTCTTCATCTTAAGCCAGGGGAACGAACCCGCAGGACAGAAGAACCGCCAAAGAGTCTGACGGCAGTGCGTTAGCGAGGAAACGGCCAATTCTGTAGGAAGGTGAACATTTACTGCTTGGTCTGGGCGGCTCCAACGTTAATGGGTGCAGCCTGCCAGGGGCCAGCAAACTCTGGCCAGGTGAACAGCAGCCCCTGACCACACCATTTGTTTGCTCCAGTTCACTTGTGAACTGTCGTTGGCTGCTCTCTGCTACAAGAGCAGAACTGAGTAGCTGCAGCTGCAATCACAAAGCATAAAATAAAATATTCATCGTCTGTCCCTCCACAGAAAAAGCTTGCCAGTCCCTGGGATAAGCTCTCTGGAGAGCCATCTGACCATGCCAGTTAGTAGGTCTGTTCATTTCTATGACTCAGAAATATCACTTCCAGGAACACGTCAGGGATATGGCCAAAAATGCAGATTTAGATTTTACAGATGTACCAAAACTGTTCATAGAGGAATTATTACACAAAATCTAAGTGTCTAAGAATAGATAAGTGGTGAAGCAAAACATGGTAAATCTGTTCAATGGAATAATAAGCTATTAAAATTACAATGTAAATATTCACTGATGATACTGACAAATGCTTTGAGGTATTGTCAAGTGGAAAAGACATGTTTCAAAGCGTCATGTGTAGAATTAACCCATTTTTGTAAACAAATGTGAAAATTTTATATCTGTGTATGCCAACAAAGTCTAGAAGGGCATATATTTAAATATATTAACTCTGGTTATCTCTGGGAGTTGGTACTTTTTAAGTGATCTTATTTATATTTTCTAAGTTTTCAGGTAAAAACATATAACTTCTGTAAAAAGCACCAAAAAGTCAATTATTTTAACAATGTGGACAAATGCTCATGCTTGTAAATGATAAATAAGACACAAATGTGTCTCACTCACAGGAGGATCTAAAAAAAGAGGAAATATGACAGAGCTTTAATCTGGATTGTCTTTGGACCAAAGCTTCCTTAGTGTTTCTGTACTTTTCAAATTGCTTAGAGAACAAATTTTACTTCAGTAAAAAAAGAGAAGAATCTTTAAGAGGTTTTTTTAATTAGTCAAATATTGGCAACAACCTGGAAACATCAATCAGTCGCCTCCCATATGCGCCCTGACCAGGGATGGAACCTGCACACTTTTGGTGCACAGACGACACTCCCATCAACTGGGGCACAGACGACACTCCCATCAACTGGGGCCCCTGGCTGGCGGGATCTTTAAAATATACCAATAAGTAGAAAATCAAGAAGCAAAAGCACATGTAATAGAGGCCATCTTTTGTGTAAACAACAGGGGCAGGGAGACCACACAGGTGTATGTCAGTGCTTACGTGGGCAAAATATGTTCAGAAAGGACCCACGATTCTAACAATACTGGCTGACTCTGGGGAAATGAACTGGCTGGCGGGAGAAAGGGATGAAGACACTTTTCACTATGCAATCTTTTAAACTCTTTGCATCTTGAACCATGTGAATATATTACTCACTCAAAAACAATACATTTTAAATAAAGTACTTACACAAGCCATTTCCAGTTACAGTTCTGGAAGCAGGCCCATCAGGGACCCCTAATCACCTCCAAGCACCAGCTAGAGCGCCCCCACCCCAACCCACTCACCTGTAGCCTTCTTTGGCATCCTCCAGAGCCAGCTGCTTGAACTCCTCATACATCTTTTTGTTGAAGTGATCTCGGAGGAAGAAGGACCAAAATCGAAAGAGAGTATTCATCTCCTGAGACTGGCCAATGCCCAAGCGTTTCCGCTCTGATGGAGAAGAAAGAAGGAAAGACACGTCAGGACCAGGCTGCCAGTGCTTCACAGGACAAATGGGTGGGTCCTAAAGCTCAAGGACCTTGGGACTTTCTCCAGCACCTCCCAATTCCCAGGTTTGTCACCTGCTCCCCCCCACCCCATCTTTCAGGAGATCTATTGAGCACTAACGACTCTGTGTCAGGCCCTGCTGCTGGGCTCTGGGCCTACGCCTCACCAGAGGCAGGTGGCATGAGCTTCTGAACCAGGTCGTCAGGGTCTAGCTCTTTACCTCAAACAGTATTGTGCTCGAGTGTAGTTAGAACAGGGAAAAGCATAAACAAACAGTTTGTGCATTCCAACAAGTTATGTTCTTCATTATTCATTACCAATCATTACTTTAGGAGTTCTACAGTATTAGCAAGTACAAAGAGGAAACATTAAAAAACAGTACAAAACATCAAAGCACAAGAAACTAAAAAAAAAAGTCAATAAATTTGATAAAAAAAACTTAAAATCTTTGTGCTTCAAAGGACACGACCAACAAAGAAAAGACAACCCACAGAATGGGAAAATTTTTTTGCAAATCATGTACCTGGTAAGAAACTTGTATCTAGACTACGTAAAGAACTCTTATAAGTTATCAATAAAGACAAATAATCCAGTTAAAAAAATAAGCAAAGGACCTGAACAGACCTTTTTCCAAAGAAGATACACATCTGACCAACATGGAAAAGCATTCAGCGTTACTAGCTATCAGGAAGTACAAATCGAAGCCCTTGAGTCACCCCTACTAGGACGGCTGGAGTAAAGACAGACACCGACAGGCATTGGGAGGATGTGGAGAAATTGCTGTCACTTTAAAATATTGTCTGTTTACTAATTTTTAGAGAGAGAAAAGAAGAGAAAAAAAAAACAGACTCGCTGTACCACTTACTTACGCATTCATCGGTTGATTCTTGAATGTGCCCTGACGGGGGGTTGAACCTGCAACCCTGGTACATCAGGTCCATGCTCTAACCAACTGAGCTACCCAGCCAGGGCCGGTGCCGCCACTCTTGACAACAATCTCGCTGTTCACCAGAAGGTTAATGGTGCAGCTACCCCATGACCCAACCACTCCAACTCTTCCCCCAAAGACGAATGAAAACATGTCCACTCAAAAACGTGCATAGGAACCTTCAGAGCAACATCCTTCATGATAGACAACAAGTGGAAACTCAAATGCCTATCAATTATGGATAAACAAAATGGAGTACATATCCATAAAATGGAATCTTATCTGTCAATGAAAAGTAACGAAGTACCCATACATGCTACAGCACAGATGAACCTCGAAAACATGGTAAGGGTTAGAACCATGTATGATTTCATTGCTACGAAAGCCCAGAGAAGGCAAATCTATAGGGAAGGAGAGTAGATTGGTGTTTGTATAAGCTTGGGAGGAGGTGGGGGCAAGGGAGAACGTTACCGAGTGAATGACAAGGGGCATAGGGTTTCTTTCTGTGGCAACGAAAATGCTCTAAACTGTTTCTGGTGATTGGATTGTACAGTTTCAACATTTTATTTATTTTTAGCGAGAGGGGAAGGGAAGGAGAAAGAGAGGGAGAGAAACATCAGTGTGTGGTTGCCTCCTGCGCCCCACACCACTGACGCATTGTACAGTTTAAATGGGTAAGCTGTATGGTATGGAAATTGTATCTCAATAAAGCTGTTACCACACACGTGCACATCCATGCAGAGGAAGAGGAAAGTAAGATGAAGACCAAGCGTTTAGCAGCCACGCTTTGCTGAATAAAAGGGGGTCGGGTGAGGTAGTAAGTGCAAGTGGAATTAAGACAGGTTTCGAGCACTGTACAGCCGACCTGTCAGAAACCTCCAGTTAAGTGGCATTTCACGTGTGATAAAAGGAAACACGCGAGAGCACCTAGAGAGGCTCTTCCTTAGACTATCGTCTAGGGCAGGGGTCGGCAAACTTTCTGCTGTGAAGGGCCAAAGAGTAAATATTTTAGGCACTGCAAGCCGCATATGGGTTCCCTCCACAACCCCTTAAAATGTAAAAATTGTTCTTAGCTCAAGTGCTTCAGAGAAACAGGCTGCTGGCCGCATCTGGCCCGCACCGTAGTTGGGCGACCTGCTGTAGGAAACATACGCTGCCTCACACACACCTTTTGTGATGGACAGTGGACCACAGTGGACAGTGGCTGAGTTGGTAGTCCGGCCAGAAAGAGGGAAGCTCTTGATTTTTAAAAAATCCTCACCTGAAGACATTTTTTCATTGCTTTTAGAGAGAGGAAGGGGGGGAGAGAAGCATCGATCAACCGCCTCCTGTGTGTGCCTGTACCGGGAACCAAACTTGTAACTTTTTGGTTACGAGACGATGCTCCAAGCAACTGAAGCACACCAACCAGGGCCAACTCTTGATATATTTTTTAAAATTTTATTTTTAATTTCAGAGAGAGGGGAAGGGAGGGAGAAAGAGGGAAACAAACAATGATGTAAGAAACATCCATCAGTCGCCTCCCGTGCAGACCCCAACCAGGGATCAAACCTGCAACCCAGGCAACATGCTCTGATTGGGAATCAAGATACCTTTTGGTTTGCAGGATGATGCCCTAACAACTGAGCCACATGGGCAGGGCGCGCATGTGTGTGTGTGTTTAAATATCAACAGAAGATCAAAGAACAGGAATGTCCTGAGTACCAGAGCCTTTTAGCCTCCTGTGTGTTCCAGAACTGCCTGGCCTGAGTCTAACTTCATTTCTTCTTGCTCTAACGTCACATCACTTGCTCTGAGGTCACAGAAAAGCCACCGACTCCACCAGCACCGACACTCTAAATCTAAGTAGTGGCCTCAGAGGCCCAGCCCTCCCCCGTGCTTCTTACCATTAAGGCAGCGCCTGCGATACTTGTGGTAGACGTGTTGTGTGAAGCCATTTTCCTTGAGCAGCTCGTGGGAAGGATGCTGGAACTTGGGCAGCGACTGAGGGGTACAACCATAGCTGCCCACCGTAGGCGTCCCTTCTGAAGGGCTGGAGCTACAGAGGCCACGGAAGAGAGTGTCACAAGGTTCCCTGGTTAGCAGGGGCCCCTCTTAGTCTTCTCCATCAGCCAAGATCCAGCCTCTTCCGGGACAACAAACAAGGAGGCCCAGGTACTGTGCTAGGCCTCTGACATGTATCCATGGGTCTCAATGGCTCTGTGCATCAAACTTCAGAGAGTTTTACAAAGGGGTTATGTAATGATTGGAAGACTCATTCCAAGTCATGGAGCTGTTTAAAGGATATGACTTGTAGACCATGCCCAAGCCTGAGCCCTTAACCACTGATTTTTCCCGAGTTAACATTTACCTTTCCTGAATGGATGAGTATGGGTTCATCCATCTACATTTTTCTTAAAACCATGCCTATTTTCAGTTTGCACCATCTTTGCAGGAAATAGAGTACACGGGTCAGTAGCTCCCAAACCTTGCTTTGGAAAGGCAACACTGGGGCTATTTTACTAAAAATGAATAAAAAGGAGTCTGGGTCCTCCCCCCAGCAGAGCCTAGGAATGTGTTTTCATTCCGCTATCTGGCCACCCTGAGGCAGGCAGCACATGTCCTCATTTGAAATCAACCCAAGTACATTCTCGAGAATCCGGTCCCACGCGGCTGTGACACCACTGCTTTAGAAAGAAGCCCTCTCCCCAGGCTTTGGATGAAGCTTTCTAGACTAGTCCTGTTTCTCTGGATTTAGATGAAGGACCCATCAATCTCATGGCTCTCCTCCCTGCCCCAGAGCCAGCCTGGTCTCCCCTCCCCACAGCCACGCACCTGATGGACGCAGTCCGGGGCCTGTGCTCTCGGGAATCCATCACCCACCCAACATGACTCTCCAAGGGTGGGTTGGAGCTGTGTCTTGTCTTCCTTTTCCGAGGCATCTGCAAAGGTCAGTCCAGGACTTGTTATTTACTATACTCATACAACTGCGAGGAGCTTGCATTTCGTAGTGGATCCCCTCGTGTGTGTTCTCTCAGAATCTACGAACTATTTTCCTATCTATTCCCCTGGTCAGGCCTCCTTAGGTCTCATCACGGCTCTATGGGGCTACTGCGCCCACACCCAGGTGGGCCCACCAGCCTAAGAACACGGAGCAGGTAGGGCATCTGGCACTCTGTTGGTTTAGACAAGGCAAGGGAGAGAAGCAAAGCACTGAGAGGCAGTGAAGTGGGCCCAAGACTCCTAGCAGCCCAGCAGGAGCGCCTCACCTTGGCATCTAGTGTCCGTCCTTCCTTCACCACTGGGTAAAACCGTGAAGTCTGGCTTGAGTCTTTGAGCTGCGGTGTCCGGGGAGTGCGGGGGGTCCTGGCGTTGCGGTAGTTTGGCGACTCTGGGACAGTGGTTGGTAGAGAGCGGGCGATGGCAGAGGGCTCAGGAGCACCAAACAACTTGTTGGCCAGGGCATCGGTGGGAACTGCAGAGGCAGAGTGGGGTCAGCAAGCAGGGGCAGGCCCATGACTGATGTATCCTTGGAAGGCTCCCCCACCAGAGGGCTCCAGACCCTCCAACCCAGGCCAGAGTCCCCAGTGTCACCCTTCACCTTGCTGGAACCGGGGTGGCCCAGGAGGGACCTCCTGGTTGGGATCCACAGGCGGCTCAGGGGTTAGTGTGTCAAACTGCTCCCGGCTGATCATGTTGACCTTCTTGAAGTTCTCGACTTCTTGCTACAGAGAATACAAGATGGGTGGGGAAAGATGTCAGCAAGAGCACTGCCCTAGCCTGTTTAGGAATCAAGACCTGCAGGAAGCCGGGGAGGGCAGCTCCCACATCCACATACGTGGAATTCTGGTCCCCAGGCTCTTGGCTGCCCCATCCTCATTCCTCCACCCCAGTTACCTGGGCACAAGTGTGCTAACCTGGAAGGGTGAGAACCAGCCCAGCCCTCTCTGCAACCAGACAGATCAGGACTCCAGCTCCCCAGGGGCTCAGTGCAGACTCCTCCCAAATCTCTTTCTGCTACTCTCTCTTCACCTCCACCAAACACCCCGCTACTTAGTACACAGGCCCACCAAAGGCCCATCGGCCCCCACATACATCCACTCTGTAGAAATCTACAACAGAGGTTTTGAATGTTTCCAAACAGCAATGGTTTTTAAAAGTTCTATCTTTTCTCCACTTTCCAAACACAAAGCAAGCTCCTCAAAAGGCTTTTAAACTTTTATATATACTTAAATACTTAAGAAATGACAATCTAATCCTTTCTGTGCCCAAGGTCATACAGCTCATTAGCCTTCTTCCCCATTTGTTAGAGCCCCTCCCTTACTGCTGTGTCCGAACCTTACCTTGATCTGGGAATACTCAGGCTCAAACTTCGCAGTCCACAGGTCCTGCTCATAGTAGAAGAGCCCATCGTTAATGACCTTGGCCAGCTCAGCGCTCATCTTGGCACGGGAGGTGTGGTTGCCTGTGCGGTCCCCCCCCGGGTGCCGGCGCATGTAAGGTGGAGTCTGAGTGACAATGAGGATCTTGTTGACATCCCGGTCGTCAATCTCATAGTCAGAGTCTTCATCAGACCAGGCGGTGAAGGTGTTCTTCCGTCCGTCCATCTGCTCCATCTCCTCATCAAACAGGAAATCCAGTTCCTCTTGCTCATCCTGATCCTTGGACATCAGCTGCTGAGAGGGCAGCTGCTGAGGCAGAGAGGTCTGGTGGAGGAACCTGGGCTCCTCTGACTTCTAACACGGGGACAAACCAAGGGGAAAGAGCATCACCAGGGTGTCCTTAGACCAGGTTCTGTAGCTGTCCTACGATGGAGGTCTCAGCCCCTCAACATTAGATTGTCACAACTGTGTCCTGAAAATGCCAGTAAGTCACATGTGCCTTGGTGGCAGCTTCATGGGGAAAGGACGTCCCAAGGATTCTAGGTTTCTCTACATACAGCTCACATCAGTCATTCATAAGCAATGAGATGAGAAGTTCCCTGCAGGCAGATACTGTGTTCTCATTTACCCTCATGTCCTACACAGCACATAGCCTGGGAGCCGGCATGCAGCAGTTCAACAGGTTGAATCATCCATCTATCATCTACCCAGTACCTCCCCATAAAACTTCATGAGGCAAGCACCACATCTGCCTTGCTCTTCTTCATATCCTCGGTACCTAGTGACAGCAGATGTTCAACTATTTAATGAATGAGCAAATATCCACTGGTACCAGGCCCTGCATGAAGAACCCTAAAAGCAGAATAATAAATGGGACAAAGTCCTTGAACTTAAGGAGTTCACAGCTGAGTGGGCGAAGCCAACCACCAGCCAACCAAGTGTAAGGTGGTATGGTAAAGACTATAAATAGGATTTGTAAAGTACATAGGGAGGGGGGAACTTAACCAACAGGGGCAGGAATGAGCACAGTCAGGGAAGGCTGCCTGAAAAAACTGATTACAGTGGTACAATGGAAAAGGGGAGTGCAGAATTCAAAAGACAAGCCCTGCACCAAAGAGGGTACAGGGAGGGGTAGGTGGATGGAGCAAAAGCCTGCTCCTGCAAAAGGGGGCAGCGACTTCAGCTGAGAGTGAAACACTTCTCCAACACCAAACTCAATTCGTACTCTTCATCCACCAGAGACAGGAGACCTGTGTTCTAGTCTACAGACTCCAACTGTACATCTAAGCTGTGAATCTGCTTCCTCTCCCCTCTTCTGAGGGCCTGAGGGGCTTATTTAGGTGCAATGAGAACAAATACAGGGAAAAGGCACTTAAAAGGCAGCCCCAGGGATTTAGATGGGGCAAAAAGAACAGCCAAGCATCAAAAAACTTGGAACACTGCTGCCAGAAGCTGCATGCTCTCCTCCCACGAAAATCACCACTGACAGTGGAAACAGGCCACATCAACCTCCTGCAGCCACTGGTGACCTCAGCTCACATTACCACACTGAGCCACCAGCGTGCCCAACAGCTTCACAGCTGAGAGCCCTGTGATACCCCTCCAATCACTCCAGCCTGGGGCCCTATAACCCAGAGCAAACGACAGGCCTCACCCACCTTGAGTCGTGCAGGGGAGGGCCGAGGCCTCTTCTTCACTTCAATCCAGTTCTCAGAATCCAGGTCAGGCAGGCTGGCAGACAGGCCCTTGGGCAGTGTCTTTAGGTTGCTGACCTCCTCTGTTTTGGTTGGCACTGGGGTGACTGCACGAGGAGAGCCAGGCGCCGACTCTGAAGGGTGGAAAGGTAAGGTCCTTATCCCTCCTGGTGCCAGCCCTGAGAAGGCCTACTGGCCGGAGGGCAAAGGCAAGGGGAGGTACCCGTATGCCGGCAGGGTACCTACCTGTCTCCTTCTGGTAGTGCTGGCGGGGCACGAACTCAGGGCAGTTGAGAAGCTGGGAGAAATCGGTCTGGGAATAGTCCACTATTGGAGGACCGGGAAGAGGCCATTTTTCTGGCTCCTCCCTCCTGCGAACTTTCTCATCAACAATCTCCACCACCTTGCTGTCTTTTAGGGCCTGCAGGGGAGAAGGAGGGAAAGGAGACTTAAACAGACTGAGATTTAGAAGCTGGTAGATGACCCCACGGGCTCAGGTGTAAGTCCAGTGCAGGCAGGAGTGTTAGAACACTGGCACCACCTCCCACAATTGGCAGACAGTGAGACATCCTACCTCTGCCCCTGTCATTCTACATCCAGTATCTGCCCCAGAGAAACACCTGCCCGAGCAGGTGACAATATGTGTGAGATACACATAAAAGACCATTCACAGCAATGCTGCCTGTAACAGGAAAAACCGCGAATACTTCCTTACTTGCCATCACACAGGCGATTTAAAAGTAAGTTATGGTGCATCCACTCAACGGAACACCACTCAGACACTAAAAAGTAGCTTCCCAGGTGCTGAGGTGGAAGGAGCCACAAAAAATAGGTCTAGGTTGGTGAGCATAGAGTCTCATTGGTGTTTAAGTAAAAACGTACAAATACAAATTTTTCTAGGAGTCACAGGTAAATTTTACAAGTGTGTGTCCTTAGGAAAAAGGTGAAGAGCAGAGAGGGGAAGAAAGCTTTCTTTTAAATAAGATCTTTTAAATAGACGAGGAAAACATTCCAACGTGTCACTACATCCTCTGCTGGCGAGGCTGGGGAGAGGGGCCCTCTCGCAAGCTGCGGGTACGAATGCAAAGGGCCCATCGCCGGGAAGAGGGTCAGGTGACACCTGGCAAAACTGCATCCGCATCTGCCCTTTAGTTCAGCCACTCTTCTGGAAATTGATACCAAAGACACACTGGCAAAACCATGAGAAGATGTAACTCCAACCATACAAAGGACAGAGGAGTGTCTCTCTATTATGTACTCCTGTGCTCCCAGATATATTAAGTGAAAACATAAAACAGGTGGAGAAATACATGTGCTGTATGCTACCATTCATCTAAGAGAGAGGAAAGAGACAGATATGTATACAAGCATGTATGTACTTTCTAATGGAATAAAAAAGCTTACGTATAGGGGAAGAGAGGGGGGGAAAAGGCTAGAAATGAGAGAATTTTAAGTCAGACTTCTATGAATATAGATTGTTGACTTGGAATCATGTAAATGTTTTACATAAATGTAAAATAACTTGAGAGCAAAATGAAACTAACATATCAAGTTAAAGACACAACCATCCAAAAATTATTTTCGTAAGCTGAAAATCTGGGCATTTGACTCTACAAGTAGAGGGAACCCCTGCTCCCCCCCCCCAGTTTTTAGTAGTTGTAGAGATATTATTAAGGCAGTTATGGCTCTGTAGTCCTGAATTTTAATAGAAAAATAACAACATAACCCCATGATGTACTAAAAAACAAACAAAAAAACCCCCAAAACCGCTAGAAACAATGACCAATCAAGTAGCAGTTACTACCCCTTTAACTCAAATGTGTGGTAGCTAAATATCATCTACCATTTCCCCAAAATAGAAGAACCAGAGCCCCCCCAAAATGGCCAATTCCAGATCGCGAGCAGGAAATGCACGAGATGCACCCAGGTTACCCCACTGGCCAAACGTGGGACAAGGTGACTGAGCACGTGGACTCCAATGGACTGAAATAAACAAAATATGTTTGAATCTGTAAAGGTGCTAATGATAAAAAGTTTAAAAACCCAAAAAACAAACAAAAAAAGGCCAAACCTCACTGGTTACCTTTGAAGGTTCTTAGGGATCAACTCACAATTCTGAAAACCTGTTAATAAAGGTAAAGATCAAGCCTTCATCTATCCTTCCTATATGAATTATACACCTCTTGGTAACTAGAGAGTTGATGAAGCAAAGACCCTCCTGAAAGAGGCATCTCACCTAACGAGTGAAGATGGACAGGAGGAGAGTATCACCATTTTCAACCCCCAATGAAGTAACAGGCAATGGCCATCAATAGAAACTATCATGAGGGGAAGACTCCAATTATCTGTCAAGTACTCTTAACAAGGAGGGGGGGAAACCCAAACCCGAATCCAACCAGGCCTTTAGATCACCAATTTACAAAAAATCTGGACTACAAAACATGTTCAATGACACCATTGTGTCCTACAAGATATATAACCCAGTTTATTTAAATAATAAATTACAACAAAAAAAAAAGGAGGGGGGAAACCTAAGACAACAAACAGGTCTCATAAACTACTAACAGAAAAAATTTTTTAATCTAACCGGGGGACATTTTTTCATTGCTTTTGGAGAGAAGGGAGAGAAAAAAGCATCAATGCAGAGAAGCACCAACTGCCCACCCCCCATGCGCACCCTGACTGGGGACTGACCCCACAACCCAGGTGTGTGCCCTGACCGAGAACTGAGCCTGTAACCCTTTGGTTACAGGACAACACTCCAACCAACTGGGCCACACCGGCCAGGGTCTCAGAGAAATTTTTTTGACAACTGGAGTGAATTTGCAACTGACCGAGTATTAGGTGATCTTAAGGAATTACTGACACTTTTACATGGGATAATAATATTGTGGTTATTTTTTTAAACAAGTCTTTATCTTTTAGAGATAGACATTCCTCTTTAAAAGATAAAGACTTGATACTTTCTTCAAAGTACTCTGGGGGAGGAAACAGATCAGTGGGTAGATGGAATTAAGACTGGCCATGACTTGCAATTGTTGAGGCTGGGTGATGGGTTCATCATATCATTGTCTGCTTTTGTAAATGTCAGAAAATTTCCATAATGAATGGGAGAGGGAGGGAGGGGACAGGGGGAAGAGAGGGGGGAGAGAGAGAGAGAGAGAGAGAGAGAGAGAGAGAGAGAGAGAGAGAAAGAAAAGGTGGTAGGGAGGGAGGCTGGCCAAGCCTTGGATCTTTAGCAGAGGTAATCAAATGGGGGTCCAAACTCCAGCTTGGTAACTCAGGACCATTCTTTCCCCTGACCCCCAGCCCCAGGGAGGGAGACATACCGCAAAGATGAGTGAAATGTCAGTGGTAAGGGCCTGCACCCGGTGGAAGGAAGCAATGAGAGTGATGGGAAGGAAACCGTCAGCATCCATTTTCCGTCGCAGGAAGAAGTCTCGCTGTAAATTGTCCACGCTGAAGTAGTATTCACTAGGTGGAGGGGAGAAGGGTGTAACTACTGCTGTGTTTACAAATAGGTGTTCCCTGTTCTGCTGGGCACCCCCAGCAGCCTCTGACTTAACCCCTGAACCCCCAGTGTACATACACACTGGCTTTAAGGGCTGAAAGAAATGATGTTATCCACCTGTGGCTCCCTACCCTTGGGTGAAGCCATTCCCTCTGCCCTTCAGCCCCTCTGCGTGCCTGGCAAACTCCCTCTCTCTTCTGCTTCTAAAACACCATCACATTCTACATGCCACGATCTCTTTCCTTGTGTGGCCCCCTCACTGGACTGAGAGATAGTATGCTGGAGTAGTCAGGAGGTAGGGTTTTGCAATCAGACAGAAGTGGATTCAACTATGTGCCTTGTCTCTTACTAGTTGAGACAATGGGCAAGGAACTGAGCCTGTTTGCTCATCTATAAGATGGGGTTAAGACCCAGCTCAGAGGAATTAAGTCGATAACTGCAGGATTAAATAAATATGAGAATGCCTATCAAGCACTTAGACTCACCAACAGTAAGGTCTCAATAAACATTCACTAGCATTCTGGCAATGCAGCCATTACAAACAGAAGTACAGAAGAGGGTTCAATCTAGACATTTGCTCTCCATTTTGTTAGTGGCCATTTATAATTGTCTTAAGGTAAATATGGTATCACTTCTGTAATAAACAATAACTTTGTGAAAAATTAGCTTAAAAGATGAAAGTTATCTTTTCTTAGCTCCAGCCAGGGCAGCAACCAAAGGGCCTGTTCAGCCCTACTCTGCCCAGCTGCCAAACTCAGGCAGCGCCCAAACCCCCACCCACCTCTCCAGAGAGAAGGCTCCCACCCACTCACATCTGGCGCTTGATGTAGTCTTTGAGCAGCTCCTGGTCCACGCTGTAAAGCTCAGTGCTGCTGACATTGTCAAAGTAGTAGGTGATGTTGTTCATGTACTTGTGGGTTCGAGGCCCCTCTGCACCATCAAATTTTCGGTAGCCGAACTGGTAGTCAAAATGGGCTACAGGGAAAACGAGTGCCGTGAGGGAGAGGCGATCCTTGCCCGCTGCCCCGCTGCACTCCCTGGGACATCCCGGAGCCCAAAGGGGCCTCACGTACTTCGAGTGCCACCCCGGCCGCGTCCCCGGCCACGACCACGCCCCCGTCCACGGCCGCGGAAGGAAGCCCGTGCCCCACCAGCCCCATCACTCTTCACACTCGATGTCTCATCCTGGTCGTGCCAGGCAGGCTCCGGTTTGGTTTCTGGTTGCCAGGCTGGGGTCGGGGGGGCCACAGGCACAGGCACGTAGGGGGCAGGCTCAGACCCTGTAAGGAGAGAGGGCTCTGGGTCAGGCCTGAGGGAGCTCCATGCCCAGGCCCTCCATAGTAGGTGGTGCATACCTTTGATCTCCCCGCGGTTGGCAGGTGTGTGTCGTGGCTCTGGTGGGCGAGCGGGGCGTGAGACCAGTTTCTCTCTGGACACCTCAGGCTTCATGTCTATTTGCAATGGGACCCACTTGTGTTTGTTCCCTGGAGGACAGCATGGGCACACGAGAAAGGCTTGAAGGAGGTCCTTCCTGGCCATCTCTACCCCCAACCTTCTTCCCCAATTTGGGGCTTCAGGCCTGAATCACAGCCTGGTGACCTTGGACAAATTCCTTTCCCATACTGGACATCATTTTCATCTCTAAAATAAGGAGGTCATAGCCCTGGGTGGTGTGGCTCAGTTGGTTGGAGCATTGTCCCATAAACTAAAAAGTTGTGGGTTCAATTCCCAGTCAAGGCACATGCCTGGTTGCAGGTTCAGTCCCCGGTTGGGGCCCGTGCAAGAGGCAACTGATTGAAATATGTCCTTAGGTGAGGATAAATAAATAAAATAAAATAAGGAGGTCATGGACCTCAAGGTGATGGACACTCCTGGGTGACTCTTAACACTGATTTCTCTATGGTCAGAGAACTCCATTCTGGAGCTAGACACATGGCTGCCCAGAATCAAGACCACACTCCCCAGGCTCCCCTTAGACTCGTGCCAACAGTCTGGCTATGAGAGCTGATGAAGGCAGTCAGTCCCAGGTGGAGTCCCTAAAAGGGAGCCACCCTCCCCCTTTCCCTTCCTGCTAGCTGGAATGAGAAGGTAAGAACGAGCTGTCTTACAGGAGAAGCACCAACACACCAAACCAAGATACAAGGAATCAACGAGTGGTCATTCTGGGCCTGGTCTACTGACACTGAGCTGTCAGGTGAGAGAAATAAACTTCATCTTGGTTAAAACACTGTTACTCTGGATCTCTATGAGAACCGCTGACCTTGTGCCCTAGTCTCAGTTCCAGCCAGAGCCACGAGAACCCTTGTCTTTAAATGAAATCTTTCACAGAATGGCAATACATCCGGACATACAAACAGTATCTGAGGCGGGGCCTCACCTGTCGTGGGTACTGCCAGAGCCCCGCACTCAGAACAGGCTTACCAAATGCTTGCTTAGTGAGAGAAGAATCTGACGGACTGGCGGCCCAGGGGCCTGAGGCAGCCAGCCTCCCAAGGACTTCTCAGGGACCCCCGAGAGTCCTCTGCAGCCCTCTCATCCTGCCATCTCACAGTGCTGCCTGATAACTTCTCCCACCCCTGCTCCAAGCCACTCACCTTTCTTCTTCTGAACCCCTCGCTGGCAGTCCTCATCCCCGTTCTTCTCCTCCCCCGACTCATCCGATCTGGTTTTCGGGCTCTCCTTACTATCACTCCCCTCTCCTTTCTCCTGCTCCTTCATGTCCTTTTTGGGTGGCAGCTTACGGGCAGGCTGAGACTTGTGGGACTGTGGCTGCAGCAGGAAGTAAAGTGACAGGTGTGGTGAGTTTGAGAGTCTCTTGGGATGGGACAGAAGGGAGCCCCTGTCACTAGAAAGACAAGGCAGAAGTAGCTAGAGCATGTGAGAGCAGGTTGGGCTGATGTATTCTAAAGGTCCTGTTTTCACGCCTGAGATGCCTTCATTGGGAAACGTGGTCCAACAGGCAAGAAGTGGGAGACAACCTGTCTCTCTGGCTTCCTCAAGTCTAAGTGAGAGAGACGACCTCCAGGACAGAGGGACCGGGGTTTGCAAAAGCCAAATGTTTACTCCCTGCAACAGGACCACATCCAGGCAGTCTTGGGGGGATGGAGGAGAGGCTGGTCCGCAGTCTGTCCACACCTACCCTATCTGCCAACTGGAGGCTGGTGGCCACAACCAGGGAGGGACCTAGACCGTCAGCCTAGAACAAAAGCACAGGGAAGGACAGGACTGACTAGGAGCCCCTCCTCTGCTAGGACTAAGGACAGCTACACAGCTTCCCCAAGACATGTGGTCTAGGGGTACCTGGCCAACAACCACTCTCCTGCTCCACTCACTGGCAATCCAAGTGCAGGGATGGAGAACACAGGTTCTGAAATAATGCAACACGCCTGACTTCCAATCCCCAGTTGGCCCTGAAGGGACAGTAATTAACTTCTCCCAGCCTTAGTGGCCTCATCTATAAAAGGGGAATTATTAAAGGGCCTACCTTGGAGTCGCTGTGAGGGTTAGATGAAATGATGAACAGACAGCACCTGGCAATCCCTGATACACAGCCAGGGCTCAAGCGGTGACTTTTAGCTATTTCAGTGCTGCCCAAATTATACCACCCATTCCTCTTAAGGTAAGACCTGAAGCTCTGAAAGCTTGAGAAGCCAAAAACATGTACATGTAGACAGAATTCCATCCTAGCCACCCCGCCCCTCCGACTCACCTGCACACTCTTATGGGCTATCTCTCCAGGTGTGGGCCAGTTGATTGCATCTCCAAAGTCACCAACCTGCAAGGCACATTCTGTGAGGGCTCTGGGATGACCCTGCCTGTGCCATTCACCCCCTCACCCGAAGAACAGCTCCATCAAGAGATCAGAGGCCAAAATCAGTCTGCCCACCAACAATGCTGGAGGCCCAGAAGCGGCTCCCCTGCTCTTTAGAGAGAATCCAGAACTACCTGGCAGCTCAGAAGCACTCAGCTAGAACAGCAAAGAGGTTGCCACCTCCAGCAAGTCCTCCCCTTGGGCTGTCCACTCCCATTCCTTACCTTGCTGCCTTTGCGCTGTTTAGGAACTGCTGCCCTCACCACCTTGGCTGGAGCAGAAGGTTCTGTGGGAACGAGAAGGGAGAGACGGTTATTCAGAACCTGTGGGACAGGGCCACCAGCAGCTCCTCACTGCCATCACCACTCCTGCTCCACCACGCAGTCTGCAGGCAGACAGGGTAGTGAGTTAAAGGACACATGCTCAAACACCAATGCCAATTTTACCAGCCCTTCTGAAGAAATCATAGAAAGTGAGCTTATGCAAACAGTCGGCAGCCCCAAACCCCAGGAACTGGACTCTGCGGTGGGAGGGGTCCCATAGCCCTACGCCCTCTTGTAAAAGGGGCCCTGAGGCCTGGAGAGGGTGATTCCAGGGCAGACTGAGTCCACGCCAGAGTTAGCTCTCAGGTTCCATGAAGGAAGAAGGGTCTAAAAGACCCTCTCTGATTCTAACATTCTAGACATCTGTGTGCGAGCAGACCTGGGTTAGTGGTCACTGGGAAGGTGAGATACAAGTTCTAACTGGGCAATCCAGCAGTCCAGGAACCTCTCCTAAGACCTCATACAGAGGGCTAGCATGGTCCTCAGTGACCTGTGGCCAACAGGAGAGTTAGCCACTCAGGAAAAATTCTGTCTACCTTGGAAGTTTCCAAAGAAAAAGTGAGGATTCCTTCCTCATTTGACTCAATGGTTCTATCTTCAGGAATTTATCCTAATGACACAAATTAGACAAGTGTTTAATGTGCAAAGATGTCCATCAAAGTGCCGTCTGTAACTTCAAAACATTGAAAATAACTTACTGCATGTGACAAGCATAATGTGCGCCCATGTTTCTGTGAGCATCACACACGGGGTTATTATAGCCATGGTATGTAGTCATGACACCCATGTGTAATGCACATCCTCATTTTTCCTCAAAAAGTTGGGCAGAAAAATGTGCATTTTACACGGCAAACCACAGTGCACGTCCAACAGCAGGGAATGGGCTCAACTAAAGTGTAACGATGTTTACAGTCATGAAAAGATGATGAACTCCACTGATATGAAGAGAAATAATAAATGAGAAAAGCTACAACCCTAACTTTTGTAAAACAAGTAAGAATGTGTATATTCTCATCTACTTAGTAGAAACTCTGGGAGGACATATAACTAAGTAGTTATGGAGTTAAGTAGTATGTTTATAGTGATTTAATTTTGTTTGGAATTCTCTAGCAGCTTCAAAAAAGACAGGCATAAGCTTTGAAAAAGGAAACAGTGTGCACACATGCGTGTGTGGAGGAAGTGGCTCTAACAGGTCTGGCCCCCTCTACACCTCCACTTGTTTTCTTAACACGTTCTGAAGAACAAGAGTTTCTGAACCCCCCTCCCCCAGAGACTGCGGGCCTCTGCTCACGCCTTCACTATCACACTGCCCCCACTGCTGGTCAGCCATGCCAGGGCAAGAGCTGCCCCCACTCTCTGAGCAGAGAAATTTGCAAGGCTGGTCTCAAAAGGAACGTTCTACTCCTTGACCAGACCCACGTTCCCTTAATGAGCAGAGAGCGTCCTGGCCTGACTCTAACTGTAAAGGCACGACATTCTTGGCTTCCGCTCCAGAGCGGAGCCACTGGCCCCGAGACACCCCACTCGCTCTGAGACATGAAGCCGTGGAACCCGGTCCCACAGCATGCCCCATCCCCAGTGCTGGGCAGCAGAGAAGCAGAAACCTCTCTGTCCCTGCAGGGTGAAACCCTGAGGGCCAGAGAGCGGCTTACTCCACACTGATTTTCTCGCTAATCCCGGGTTGGCCCAGGGAAGCCTACCACCACCCAGTGGCCTGACGAGGCTGCTGTGAACGAGGACGCTGGCAGAGGCAGCCATTTCCTTACAGGGTCAGTCTCCTCGATTACACCTGCGCTATGGTGGCGGTCACTCCTCCTGGCCCCAACACTCCCTGCACGCTACCAGGACAAACACAGGCAACGGCCTGCAACAAGTTCATTAACAAGGTGGAAAAGGGAATCAGGTTTAGTCAGTGAGTTACTCCTGAAGACTTCCTTGGAAAAGGCAAGGCACATTTTTGAGGTCACTGTCTGTTTCTTCTAACAAAAACTCTTTCAAAATTGGCAGTCAAACCCTATGATCGCCCTGCCTGATATTTTTGTTCACCAGGATCATAAAAGGACATGTGGCCAAGCACCAAAGGTTCAGTCTCCAGTTAAGGGGGGAGCACTCCCGCCACTAGCGACCCCACTAGTTCCCTCCGCCAGATCCCCAGCAGGCCAGGGAACGTGGCCAGTCTGGACACACGCAGAATATTCTTCAATTAGTCCTGCATGAAGTTTGCTGAAAAAGCCCTACACTTAGCTAATGACTATCTGTCCCAAGGACCCACAGTGGCCTGCTCTTGTTCTGCTTCCAACTAGGGTCTCAAGCTGCCCGTATCCCAGGGAAGAACAAAGTCCCCCAAGAGAGAGAAGAGTCCACTAGGGAGACAAAACTCCTTCTGCCTTTAAAAAATATTCATAGATCTGTTTAAATCCTGTGGGGCCTAAGAAAACCCAGGAAGGCTCAGGAGCTGCTGTCAACCCCTGCAGGAGGGTGGAAAAAAAGACTAGGCTTACTGACTTCAATTACACACCCCTTTCAGAGTCCCCTCCCAGCCTCCCACCTACCTTCACCAGACACACACACACACACACACACACACACACACACACACACACACGTGTCCCCAATCTATATATACCACCTGGCATCTGAAACAACTCCCAACAAAAAACAAATCTTTGCACAGGCACCAGTCCCCGCCCTCCCACCTCTGAATTCTGAAACTTGCACTACCCATCCCTGACCCCAGCTCAGCTCAGAAAATACTCAAGTCGCCACCCTGCACCTGCCTCAGAGCAGTTGTGAAACGTTAGAGCTGCAGAAAGGACCACAGCTCTAATGCCCTCTGTTTGCAGACAGGAAAGAGGCTTCCCCAGGTGGAGCCAGGATGGCAGCTGGAAGCCTCACCCCCTTGTCCAGTGCCCGGTCAGCTCACCAGAAATCCTGTGTCCACTGGTGGGAGGATGGGTCCAAAACCTGCCTAGTGCAACTTTAGGGCGCTTCCCTGGTAAACAGGGTTACTGATGGTAGGGAGATTTTCTCAGGTAGAGAGGGAGGAAGAAGTGGGGTGAGGTGGGACCTACATGGGGGCCCCATTCTACGTGGGGAGGAAGATGGCAGACAGAGGCCATCGGAGTGCCTCCTCGACTGTGGCAAGTCAGTGGCTACTGGTTGTGTGAAAAAGGAGAAATTCCACAGGCCCACAGCCAGCCAGGAGCCGGCAGGGACTCTAGTTCCAGGGGCAGCACACCGGAAATCTCCATGTGCGGTGGGAGGGGCATCGGCAGACTTTCCAGGATCCCGTATCTGCACAGCCAGCTCATTATTTCTACTCATTGTCATTGCATGGTGGGAAGAAGGGAGCTGAACTAGTGCAGCTAATGCAGGATGGCAGGAAACAAGGGGGGGTGGGGGGAGGTGGCCAGGCAGAGATGGACTAACAACGAGTGAGGTGATGGGGACAGAGAAGGCAGCTTCCCAGTGAAGTGGGGGTGGAAGGACTGACCACTAACCTCTGAGACTCTGTCTCTCTGTACCTCAACTTTCAAATGTGTGACACCCCTTTACTCAAACACTGACTCGGCAAGAAGGACAGCCTGCTCTTAAGCATGTGGACTTTGTTATGCCATGCACTTGGGCTGCAGGCCTTGCAGACTCTGCCCCTTGCAACTGCAGCTTCCTCACCTGCAAAGTGAAGTCCAAATGACCTCATAGGGCCGCTGGGACCGTTAGGTCAACGAGCACAGCAAGAGTGCCCAACACACGGCAGGTGCTAAAAACAGGTGCCTTTTTTCCTCCTCACCCAAGGACATTTTTTCATTGCTTTTTAGAGAGTAAGGAAGGAATATTGATGTGAGCGAGAGGCATCGATTGGTTGCCTCCTGTATGTGCCCAGAATGGGAATCGAACCCTCAACGTCTCATTTACAGGATGACGCTCCAACCAACTGAGCCACACTGGCCAGGGCAATACAGCTGACCCTGAAATAATGCAGGGGTTTGGACACCAATCCCTGCACAGTAGAAAACCCACATATGGCTTAGTCCAAAACTTAGTCGTCCCTTGGTATCCATGGGGGACTGGTTCCAGGACCCCCCCCCCCAAATAAAATCCATGACTGCTCAAGTGCCTTATATAAAATAACATAGATCAGCCCTGGCTGGTGTGGTTCAGTGCACTGAGTGCCGGCCTGCGAATCAAAGGGTCGCCAGTTCCAGTCCCAGTCAGGGCACATGCCTGGGTTTTGGGCCAGGTCCCCAGTAGGAGGTGCACGAGAGGCAACCACATATTGATGTTTCTCTCCCTCTCTTTCTTTTATCTTCCCCTGTCTAAAAATAAATAAATTTAAAAAAATAGCATAGATCAATACAGAGAAGTTGACCTACATCTATCTGCAAATTGAGACAGTACAGGTATTTATTGGGGAAAAAAAAATCCATGTATAAGTGGACCCATGCAGTTCAAATACATGTTGTTCAAGGGGCAACTGTAAATGCTATTACAATTTAAATGCACAGAGAAATGTAGTATCTCCAAGCAATCCCTACCTTCATCAGTAGAGAAACCATAAATTAATCTCTCAACATGAAAAGAATCAGAGCATTTGGGAAAAAACTCGTGGGGATCAATTACCTCAATTCACTGATTCAGATTACAAATGGGCCCCTCCCAAACCCAACTCTTCTTCTGGACACTGCCCTCCAGAGCCAGGCTGGGCCCCAGGGCAGACTTCCCCAGGAAAGAGGAAAGAAAGAGGGGGATTTACCACAGGTCCCCAGGGAGGCTTTGGCAGCAACCTCTGCCATGCTAGACAGGAAGGAAGAACATCCAGAAGGCCCAGAGATCCCTTTCAGTTAAAATGTAGTCACTCAATCTTTCCCTCAGCACGGAAGTGGAAGAGAGCCTGGCCTCCAGTAGTCCCTTCCAGCTCACAAAGGGCTAAACCCATAAACACCTAGAACAAAGCCAGATGAAAAGACAAAACGTTTTCTATATTGTCTTGTTCCCTAAAAAGATCCCTAAAGCTGCCAACCTTTTGAAATAAAAGCTACCCGCATGGGCCAGACCTAGGAAGTCTAAGGAGCAAGAACTTGGTCAACCAAGGGGAAACCAGTGAAAGGTTCCAGGGGCAGAGGCATGTGGGTGAATCCAACTCATCAATCTGGTTGTGGTGAGACGGACTGGCCAGGGTGAGAGAGAAGCTGCAACTGAAACTGAGGGACCGCCGTGGGTGAAAGGTGAGACAGGGCTGGGCTAAGAAGGAGAAAGCCTGCGAGACCCAGTGGGTGGACCGAGGACTAGATTTCAGGCCTTACTGCCAGGAGAGTGGGCAAGGCCAAATGTTTATTTTGGGGCTGGCATCATCTCCTGGAGAGACTGGCATTCAGGTTGAGTTTACCCTGACTGCAGAGGTAATTTGTTAGGCTTTGCTTAAGTTCCCATTCCCCCACCTGCTGCCCTATCCCTGGCCATTCGGTCGACTGCCTCGGAGGGAGCCCTGGGCAGTTGACGCAAAGGTCTCACAGCCTCCCTTGTGTCAACCGCCTGGTTACAAATCTAACCTCCACCCTGCCTCCACCGTGTGCTCCTTGAGGGCAGACACAGGCTGCTTTCACAGTAGTAATCGCAGGGTCTAGCTCAAGGCTGACCTCAGTTTAATGAATGGCAAGTTCACACACAGTCTCCTCTATGATTTTACACCAGAGTAAAAAAAAAAGGCTTTGTCGCCAATTGCTAATTCCCAAGGCTACGGCCTCAACTCTCAGTCTTTAGCAGGGAGCTGTCCCCAGGCCAGGCGGAGGAAGTGTCCTAGGCAATGCTAGCTCCTGCAGGAACCCAAGCCCCAGGCCTGCCTCAACTCAGAGGCAACCGATTACCCATCATCCATGCCGGGTCCCAGGCCAGACACCACTCATCAGTTCTACCATCTTGGGGACACTACCTACCACCCTCCCTGAACCTCACCATCCTCAACTGAACAAAAGATGGTAATATTAGGTCCAGAGGGATGAGGAGAGAGAAGGCAAGACCTCAATCACTGAGATTTCACATCGAAGCAGGAGAGAAGCTAGCCACAAGCTGTGGCTGAGGCGGCAACGGGTGCAGTGTGCCGTGAGCACTCACCAGATGCCATGCGGTGTTAAACACTGCGTCAGTTCCTCTAATTGCTCTCATTTTACAAACGAGGAAACCAAGGCACGTGGTGTGAGGTTTTTTGCCACAATCACAGCCAGCAAGCAGAACAGGGTTGGAAGCCAAGCAGTGACTCTAAAACCTGTGCTCTTAACCAACAGAAGGGTCCAGGTTCCTCCTCAGAGAGGCCAACGGGGCAGGCACTCCTGGCAGGGCTACCATGCTACACACTGAAAAATCAAGGCCCAGTGCAGAGAAACCTAAGGCCACAGGGCAGGGCAAGTGACCTCTTAGGGCTGAGTGCTAGCAAACCGACAGCCCCCTTCTCCCTGACCCAGAGAGAGGGGAAACTGCCACCAAGCACACCCAGCTGAAGCCCCTACCTCTGGTACCCCAGGCACCCTGGGAGGAAACAGTCACTGCTTCCAGGCCCCCTGACAAAGATTCTGCCCCCACCTCTGCCTGAGCTGCAGCCCAGACCTTGAATGAGGAAGTCTGTGGAACCATCTAAGGAAAGTGTGAAGCAGGCAGGAAAGGGTGCCTGGGTTACATCGCCTATGGGTGTCCGTCCATTCCAGGACAGCCCGGGGAGGGGATGGAGTCACAGAGGAGCTCGGAGACCTGTCATCCCATCCCCACGGACCCTAACACCCCTAAGCAGGGGCCCTCTACTACGGAGTAAAAGAAACACCAGGTTAACCCTCCTCACCTTGCTCGTCGGTTCTCCAGCTGCAGCTGCTGTTGCCACCAGTCCTCAGAGGCCTCTCTCTGCCCAGCCCTCCCACCCCAAATGCGCCTCAGACCTGCAGACGAAACACGGAAGGGGACTGAGGGGTGCCCTTGTGGGAAGGGGAGGATAGAGAGGGAGGGAAACCTTCCGAAGGTCAGACCATCTGGAGTCTCCACCCGAAGGACCGGTGGCCAGCCCAGGAGTGCAGTCTATGTCCCCAGGCTTGGGAGGAGCCACAGGGGCAGGGCTCCGGTCACATGATGCCACCCGGCCCCACCCAGGACCAGCCCCATCAACTATCTTTAGCCCTTGGTGACCCAAGCAGTCTGGTGTCCACACTCTCCCTGCAGACAGGGGCCCTGCTGCCCTCAGGTTGCTGTGGCCCCGTCTACTGCTGGTGCTGGTCCATAAAGTCATGGCCCAAAGATGAAATATATCAGCGGCAGTGAAGTCCCTGGCCTCCAACTACCAGCTCCCTAACCTACACTTTCTGAGCAGCACACCTACTCGGTTGTTTAGAAAAGCCATATTAACAACCACCTTTTAGTGGGTGGGTGTCAAAGGTGCCCAAAAGTGGTCTAAGTTGCTTTCTATGTATGATTTTACTTAATTGCCTCAAAAACATGATTCCAGTTGTCCAAAAAATGAAACTGAGGGAAGGGACTGGCGCCAGGTCACATGCCACGTTACTCACGGATTTCAGTGCAAACCCTTCCAAGGAGGCCCTCCCTGACTGTCCAATGGAAGTCTTTCCCGACCTGCAACTCTGAATCAAGTTCTCATTCAGCCTGTGACTTGGGGTCTTCAGAGCACTGACCACCCCCTGAAATAGTTGCATTTGTGTGTATCCCAACCATTAGACCGACCCATCACTGAGCACATACTATGTCCTTGCAAGGTGCCAAAGCTCTTTCCACACAGCTCAGTTATTTTTCATCACCACTCTAGGGGGTAGGTGTGATGATGACTCACTCCCAGATTACAGATGAGGAAACTGAGGCTCAGAGATAGGCTAAATGCTTTGCCCTAGGTCACTAGGCCAGTAGGTAGCAGAGCTGGGATTAGAAACCTAGGTACAGCCTGCCTCCGCCCCTGGGCTTGACCAGCCTGTACCACGCACTGGGCAAAGAGAGACTGGGGGGGTAGGGATCTTTTCTACCTTGCCCACTGGCTCCTGGAACCCACTACTGCAGCCTCTGCATGGCAGGCCCACAGTAAATATTTACTAAGTGGAGGAATTTACATAGGTATAGGTGCTTCTCAAAACACTTCCAGAAAATTCCCTCCTGGGAAGAAAGGTTAACCACCCCTTCGCATTATGACTGAAAAGCACGGCTGCCACAACCCCCTTTGGAGCCCGGACCTAGGCTCGAGCCTCCTGACTTGGAACCAGCGTGCCTCCGTGTGAACACCAGGGGGCAGCCCTGGGAAGCAGAGGTCAGAGGAGGTGTGCAGCGGACAAAACAGCACAGGGGCCCCCAGAGATCCCAGATGTCAGCTTCTAGGCGCAGGCCGTGCTCTAAATCACAAGGCTGGTTGGCAGCCGTGGGGCTGGGAAGCACAGGAGCCAGCTAAGGGGGCAGTATCCACTCAAGAGGAGGCCCCGTTCTCAAACATAGGCTTGGTGTTGCCAGAGCTTCTGCATTTTCAAGAAAAGTAGAAAAACAAAGTACCGTTTTGCCATGTATAGTGAGTACCCATGTTTTTGGCCCAAATTTTCAGGAAAAAGAACTTTCGTTCTAATTTTTTAATCACTTACTTAATATTTAGGTATTTGGTTTTTGAATTATAAAAGAATTTAGTATTTATTTTTGAACATATTGTGGTACAAGAAATTTTATGTAACAAATAATTACAACATACAAGAACAGATACAAGGCATTTCAGGTACTACCCATGTATAATGTGCACACTTATTTTTCCCTAAAAAAAATGGGCAAAAAGACGTGTATTATACATACCAAAATATAGTAGCTGTCAAAGAGAACATTCCTGCTTTCTAAATGCTTTGATCAATCCACATTTTAAAAACCCTTCCACACACCATATGTGGCGGGTGGGCTCCCCAGGCCTGAGGCCAGGGCAGTCATCAGGAGCCAGGGCCCTGGTTTGGAGGGTCCCCAGGTGCAGGCAAGTGCTGCTGCCTGCCTGACCCATTATCCTGATGTGGGAGGCTGCCGCCCTTAAAACTGGTCCACCCGCCCCGTCCCTAGTGGTCACCCACCGCCTCAGGTAATGCAAACTCATTTTTACGGTCCTCCAAGTAGGGCACCCTCTGCTGGAAGAGGCTTCTGAATCCTGAGGAAATTACTCTGGATCATTACTTTTGGACAGGAACTGAGGCCCAGGAGGAGCCAGGCTGTGCCCGAAGTGACCTGTGAATTGTCGTGGAGCTGGCCCTGAACACTGAATTCCTGCCCCCAGACCTGGAGCTTTCCTCACAGGTAGGAAAGCTAATCCCCCCCAACAAATACGCTTTGTGTACCACTGAGCCCCCGCACAGGATGGGGGCAAGGCCTCAGGGACCAGGTATCAGAGGAACTGCCCCTTCTAGGTTTTTTTAAAGACTTCTCGCATGGGACAGGAAAGGAGAGGCGCTCAAGGTGTTCTGAGTGAAGTGGGTCTGGGAGGGGCCCACCCCTGCCCCTGCCCCTGCCCCCACCCTGGCTTGACCTCTCTCTGGAAGACATGGGGTGGGCAGGCCTGACCAACCATCTATCCACTGGGTGGCAGGTGGGGACACCCTTACTAACCGGTTTCTGCTCTCCAAAGTGAAACATCTTCAATAGCTCCCGCCCTACAAGCCAGGGACACTTGAACCATGAACTCCACAGAGACGCAAGGGGCTTGCCAGTGCCCCAGAAACAGATGGGGAGTTGGAGTTCTTGGGTGGAGACTAACTAGTCCCCCAGGCTGTCCTTGCTCACCAGTAGCAGCTGATTTCCCTCTCTAGGTGAGTTCGGGGCAGCTGTGGAGGCTCCTTCAGGGCCCTATGCTATGTCCCAACTGACAGAGCAGAGCCCTGGGACATATCATGGGTGTGGAGACAGGGGCCCCTGAGCACCAACAGGTACAGTATTCTACCCCTTCCCCTTTAGCAAATGCAGAGGGGGTCAGACCCCTGCCCAAAAGCCCACCCCACCACCAATTCACGAACGAGGCTGTGGGGCTAAGAGGCAGGGCAGTCTACCAGCGTGCACTCTGGAGTCCACTTGAGGAACTTCTCAACACCAGCTGCCATCAAATAAGTCTTCCAAGGCGGGGAGAGGTGGTTCGATAGGACCAATCTCTCATGCAGCCTGTAACTTAACAGGCATTCACTGGGCCACACAGGAACAAGGGCCAAGCAAACAAGCTCATGAAGAAGAGAGGCATCTTAGTAGAAGCTCTTAGAAGAGCCAGACTTAACCTTTGTTTTCCTGAAACTGTGATTGGGGTTCATGATAGCTGCTACCTCCCAGGATTTGGGCAGTTAAATGAGGCTGTAGTTAGACAAAGAACTGGCAGAAATACATGACAGTATTTGTTGTGGCAATTCTTAAACCTGGTGCTAAAACACACACACACACACACACACACACACACACACACACACACACAACAAAAACTATGGCTGTAACAGCAACAACTCATAACACCTAATTAAATATGAATTTCAGCCCCAGCTGCTGCGGCTCAGTGAATTGAGTGCCGGCCTGCAAACCAAAGGGTTGCCATTTCGATTCCCAGTTGGGGCAAATGCCTGGGTTGCAGGGGGCCAGGTCCCCGGTGGGGGGATGCATGGGAGGCAACCACACATTGACGTTTCTTTGCTTCCCTTTCTCACTTCCTTCCCCTCCCTCTTAAAAAAAAAGTTTAAAAATATGAATTTCAGATAAATAGCAAGAAATTTCTTAAAAATAAGTATGCCCCATGAAATATTTGGGATACCTTATATTGAAGTATTACATTCAAATGTAGCTGGGCGTCCTGCTACCACGGGAAGGAAGGACCATGCCCCATGTTCCCAGACGGTGGAGCAGCGAGCAGAGCCTGGACTAGGAGTCGCAGACAGGACGCCAGTCCTGGCGCAGAGCCTACAGCCCTTGCTGCGGGAGCTGGGCAAAAATTCCCACCTGAGCGTCTCCACTTTCTCCACCCACTCAGAGGCCTGCGGTCAGGGCGGGAGAATCTGCCTTCTGCGGTCCCTCCAGTCCTAACATTCTTTGATTTTAATCACTATGCTCACTGATCACTCGAACCACCATTTCAGATGAAGCGGGCTTTCTAGGCTGCACTTCTTATACCAGTAGTGGGTGGGTACACGGGTTCTTGTGTCAATATTTTTCTTTTTCTTTTATACTTATGTTCTTTGTACTAAATATTCGATAATTTCTTGGAAAAAAAATGGCAGAGCTGTGCCAATGGAAATGGAACCCAAGCCCCTTCCCCACTTTACCTCCCACTCAGCTGGAGTTTCTGTGCAGAGACTGATAGGAGAAACCCTCACTTCAAGCTGGGAAAACTGGGGCCGGCAAGCCAGCAGGCTTACAGTACCATTTCTGTAATCTAAGGACACCGTGGTGGGGGGACAGCCTTGGTTAAAATCCAGACTCCTGCCTTCCCCCCCAGCTCCAGAAACCAAGTTGGGGAGGGGTGCAGAGTTTGGGCATCTGCAGCTCTATCGAGTTTCCTGTGCAATGCTGTGCCAAGTGATGTTTTTGAGAACTGAGCTGCCAATGAGTGAGACTCCCAGGAAGGACCCTGGTCCCCAACCCCCGGTAGTCCAGGGTCTTATTCTTGCAGACTGGCATGAACAGGCTCCCAAGAGCAGGAGGTAGAATGCTTTCATCACACACACGAAGAGCAGCCCATCAGGCACCCCCTTCAATTACCCACTAGCCCAATGTGCAGCATCAGGAACCAAGACCAGGCAGGTCAAGAAGCCACAAGCTGAGCGTCTTGGCAGACGTGAGGTCACAAAGGATCAGTCCAGGCTGGGCTAAGGGTTCAGTTCCACAAGCTCCAAACTACGGCAGTGCCAGGGTGAGAAGAACGAAGACTCTGAAGGGAAGTGGCTGTCTGCCTCCTTCTCACAGCCAAAGAGCCTCCTCTCCTACCACAGGCCTTTTTGCTCACCCAGTGAGTGCCCTGAGGTCTGGGTCCCTTTAAGAAGAATGGCTACACTTACTAAGCGTTTATGTCAGGTCTCCTGCTGTGGGCCTTCTGTGCACTAGGTTTTTAATCCTCACAGAGGCTATCTCAGTTGTAGAGGAGACTCAGAGACTAAGTGTCTGGCCAAAGGTCACACAGCGAGAAGGTGTCTGACCCCAAGGAGCTGAAATCCCAGCCTACCCTAGGCCTGCCTCTCGGCTCTGCAGGAGACAAACTCTAGGTTCTTTAGGTCCTCGAAGTGCTCCGGCTCAAACCCGTAGGCTCTACAGAGGACAGAGGCCACTGGCACCAGAATCCACTTCTCTGAGCCTATCAGCTAACCTGCCGACTGGGGATAACGCCGCGGAGTACAGGGGAAGAAGGACAAAGCAGAGCCACGAATCAAAACCTCTAGGGTCGCCTGCAACCCGAAGGTCCGGGCTCCGGCCAGCACCAAGCTCAGGAGAGGTGTGGTGCCTCCAGCAGATCAGAAAGGAGAGGAAGAAGGAAAGCACAGAGCCTACATTTAGGACAAAGGACAGGCAGGAGAGGGGAACAGGAGGTGAGAAAGCCGTTGTTTTCTCTAGGCCCTGCTCTGGGGACACAGGGGAGGGAGAGCTTAACAGGGCACAAACCATCCATCGGGGTAAATTACCTTTCCTAGCCTCAGTGACCAGGGCTAATCAGCTCATGAGGTGCTTCCTCACATACTACGGCATGTAAGTATCAAAGTAAAGTTTCAGGCAGGAAAGGGTAGCTGTGGCTCTCCCCGCATTACAGCGTGCAGAACGAAGACAGCAAGCTTCCTGACTTGTCCCCAAAATATCACCTTGCTCTCTGAGATCCCAGCCTGGGCTCCTGCCACCCTATCTTGAAACTTGGCCATAGGTAATCTTGGCCATGGAGGGGTCTGTATGCCCCGCCACTGGGGAATTAATGGTGAAAAAGACAGTCCCTATTCTCTGAGGGTCCAGTTTATATAAGAGCTTTAACCTTTCTTTTAAAAAGATTTTACTTTTCAGAAAGAAGGGAAGGGAGGGAGAAAAAGAGGGAGAGAAACCTCCACGTGTGAAAGAAACATGGACGTCACCTCTCGAACTCCCCCAACTGGGGACCTGGCCCACAACCCAGGCATGTGCCCTGACCAGGAATCAACCTGTGACCTCTCAGTTCCCAGGCCAGCGCTCAACCCACGGAGCCACAGCAGGCAGGGCAGGGTTTTAACCTTGAACTCCACTGTGACTGATTGATCCTGACTGCCTGGGACCAATTAGCAATGTGGGCAGAAGGGACGCAGCTCCGAACACATTTCTATGTCCAGTTTGGCAATGACTGGAAACGCTCTTCCCTCCACAACTGTCAGTCCGAACTGTGCACTGTGGACAGAGAAAGTGGGTGAGACCGTCAAGGGTCCAGCCATGAAACTGGTAGCTGACGTGAGAGCTGACATGGGCGGTGGTAGGTTCAATGTTCTTTCCCCACAGGGGCCACTCTGTCCTCACCTCAGACAAGGTCTGCAGCCCTTCGGTCCCTGCTCTTCTGGAGGGATTAAGGCAATACCCAGGAAGAACAAAATGCAGAAGCACAAGTGAGAGAGCCCCTCCATGGAAGGAGCGCTGGGCTGAAGGTCGGGAAAATCTGTCTGCTTCCTCAAGGTCAGCCTGGATCACCCAGCTGAGCAGTGCAATGGTTAAGGGCCGGGGCCCGCAGCCCAGCTCTGCTACTTCTACCTGGGTGATCTGGGTTTCTGTAAATAGGAATGTTTCTAACCTAACGGGATTGTGAGGATTAAGAGTCTATATTTGTAAAGTGCTTGGAAAAAGCACCTAGCACATAGTAAGCACTCACTATGGCACTGGCTGGTGTGGCTCAGTAGGCTGAGTGCGGGCCTGCAATCCAAAAGGTGGCCAGTTCAATTCCCAGTCAGGGCCTGTGCCTTGGTTGCAGGCCAGGGCCCTGGTTGGGGGCGTGCAAGAGGCAGCCAGTTGTTTCCCTGGCACATAAATGTTTCTCTCCCTAAAAAACAATTAAAATCTTAAAAAAACACACACAAAACTTGCTAGCTATTATTTTGGAAGTTTACACATGTCTCTGAATATCTCATTAAGGCCACTGACATTTTCCCACCCCACCTCCAGCTCAGTGGGGTACCTCCTATTAGGTACCTCGTCCTGGATGTCTGCTTAGTGGCCCCCCACCCCTTCCCAGAATCATCTAGAAGAGCTCATGAGTAAGGCAGAGTAGTGGAAGGGTGGGCCTGCTTCCTGGGAATTTAAGAGCAATTCTGGGCAATACCTCCTCCATTTGAGCAGGTCTTCCTTTGGACTTCTCAGGGTGTGCCACTGGCTGGCCCACTGCATGGCGCGGTGGGTGGGGGTGGCAGGGGTGGGGATAGGGCTGAAGGCCTGGGTCTGGAGGACCAGGAGCGACAGCACTGGCCCTGGGTCTGCCTTGGCACTTGTGCTGCCAGGCCAAGTCCTCTGCTAATCTGCACTCCTGCAGCACTAGCCATTCAAAGGAGGTCCTGCTTCTCGCTCCTTGAAGGACCAAGGCAAAAAGAAGTAAGACCTAGCGTGGCCATCACAATCCCCTTGGCGCCACCTCGGAGACTTTGGCCAAGAGACGACCTCAGCTTCCTATAAAACAAGAAGCAACTAGATGGCTTTCAAAGCCCCTCTGGGTTCAGGCCTTCCTCAAGTCTGGGATCTCCAAAGAGCTGCCACCTCAGAGGGGCAATGCCAGTGATGACGCAAGTTAGGGAGAAGGGACCGGGGAGGCCTGGAATGGCAGCGAATATCCTAGAGCAGCTACAAAAGCCAAACTGCAGCCAGTGGGGAACTTTAGCAGCCTCTCCACTCCCAGCCAGCAGCCTAGCATTCCCAGGCTGCCAATGTCCTCATACCCCTGCCCCCAGTGCTCAGTAAGAGGGCCTCCCACTCAATGGACAAACAGCGATGCCCACAGCTCCTGGATGGAAAGGCCAACAGAGTCAATATCTTTTTTAATGTTTATGGAGCGACTACTGAGCCCTTAGTACGTTTGTCACTGCACTACGTACTTCCCTTGCAGTATGTCACCAATGGGAAGACTGATGTTTTCTCTCCTGATTTTCCTTCATCAGTTGTGCTTTAAAGGGGGAAGGAAGAACTGGCTCTGCCTGTTTTTTTCACTCTGACCCTGGGCAGGTTCCCTAATCTCCGTAAGCCTATGGAGAAGGGATTTCTCCTTACAAGGGAGCCTACTACTACCTGCCTCAAAGGCAGAAGTAAGATAGGAATAAAGATGCGTTCTGGAGAAATCAAAGGATGGCGGCTTAGAATCCTCAAATCCAGAAGGCGCCAGTCTTGGACAAGTGTCCTGCCTCAGGGCAAGAGTGCAAAACCCCAGTCACCTTCTTGTTCCCTGGAGCAGCCCCTGGCAGGCTGTGGAGCCCGTGCTGGTGGGGGCTACATAGAGTGGGCACAGGACCGCCTCCCCTGGATACAGCCAGTCTTCAAAACCCCAATCATCAGTAATCCCGTCCCTTTATCTGAAGGCCAATTCAAGGTCTCTGCCCATCCCCAGCCTTCATATGAAGGGGCAGGGGATGGCCAGCAGCAAGCTAGTGATATACCTAGAAGGCAATTCCATTTTACAGGCTGAAAACTAAGGCACAGATTTGGGGGGGGGGGGGGGGGGGGAAGAAAAAAAAGAAAACCAGGCCTGGTGTGAAGCGCACATGTCCCTGCACCAGGGGGCAGGATTGCTTGACAAACTATCCATTATTTAGAGATTTCTAAATCCCAGCCTCACCAAGGCCAACCCATGTCCCTTTCTGCACCCATGCAGCCCAGCTGGTGTTTTTCCGATTGCTGACCAGCTTCCCTCAGGGCTGTCTGGTGCACTTAGGGGCACCCCAGGACAGACCCATGGGGAGGCCTTTGTCCACCTTCACCGGTTTCCTCTTTGTACCCTGGCAACTTGCAAACCCCAGAGGAAGCCCCTGGAAGGCAGCTGAGTGTGGTGCAAATGGCACCCCACTGGGCACCAGGAGTGCTTGTGTTTCAAATGCTGCACCCCTGTAAGGCAGCCCCCCCAGCAAAGTGGTGTGTGTGGGCACGGGCCCACGGTCCATGTGAATTCTGGGCTGTGAATTCTGGGCTGGGCTCGGTGGTCTCAGACCAACAGCAGGGGCCTGTGGGGGGAGGGGTGTGTGTGGAGAAGTGGAGGCCTCCCAGGCAGCAGAGCTGGGGGGCGGTGCCCGCCCTCGCCCTGGTAGAGAAGCAGAGAAGCAGCACCGGCCAGCTCCTTGATCTTCCCCATCAGGGCTGCTCTGAGCATGACAGAAGGCAAGTGCCCTCGGAAGCCTGTGTTTGTAAGTAGGGAAAAAACACAGCTCACAGAATGAGCCCATGATTGAAAGGATGTGTGTGTACACAACGAGTCTAGAAGTGTGCTGACACAGTAGTCACTAGCACGTGTGCACACTGACCACCGTGATGTGGCTCGTCCAAACTGAGAAGTGCTTCAAAGCGCATGAAACACACTAGATTTTACAGGCTTATTACAAAGAACAGAAAATATTCCACCAGTAATTTTTATATTCATTATATGTTGAAACAATATCTTAGGTTATATTATTTAAGTTGATTTCACCTGTCTTTATTTTTTTTAAGGTGGCTACTAGAAAATTTAAAATTATTTATGTGGCTTGTACTGTATTTCTATTAAGCAGCACTGGTCTAAAAGGATGTTTGCTTCATAGTATTTACAATAGTTTGTGAGACAGATTATAAAGGGATTTGTCTTCTCTCTAAAACATATTTAGATATTTTTCTACAATGAATTGGTGTTGGTTAAGTTGAAAAGATTCCCCTGCAAGAGAAGCTAAAAGGCCCAACAGACAACAGTGTTTCCCATTCCCCTGTGGTAACCCAGAGCCGCGCCCCCTACCTCCTGCACTGGCCGAGGCCACGCCTGAGAAACCACAAGGTCAGCACTGCTCTTTCCAGCAGGCCGCACGTGGCCTAACAGAGCTAAAGAGGAACGCCTGTGGGGGAAGAGAGGCCAGGGCTCCCCAGCAGGATCAGGAGTTCCTGGCCTGGCTTATACCTATTCAGGGTGGCCAAAGGGGCAGAGCTGGGACCTCCAGGCCGGGCCAGCAGGGGCCCACAGAGATTCCTGCTGTCTAAGGATTTGTGTGTGTCCTCTGCCAGAAAGTTCTCTGGGTGGGGTCTGTATACTTCTGTGGTCTGGGAGACTGCAAAGCCAGATGATAAGCAAGGCAGGAACTGGAACCCCAGCCTCCTCCTGCCTACTGCATAGCTTTGAGCAAACGGCTGAACCTCTGAGACTCCTGTTTTCTCATCTGTAATGGGAGGACCCTAACTGTAGCTAGACCACAGAGGGGTATTGTGAAAATGAACCTGGACTGTGAAAGACATGTGTGTGGTGGCCCAGATGCAGTCTGGCCTGGCTCCCCAGGCATCTGTTGTCACCAAGGCAAGCTACCTTGAAAGGCAGGACCCGTGTCCCCTTCACTTTACTCTGCAGGATCTGTGACCTCTATCAACATAATGCAGTAACAGTGATGCTGTGGCAACTTGCAGGCCCAGGACCTTAGAATACAGACAGCATCTACTCTGTCTTTTGGACACTCTCTCTGGGAGCGCTAAGCTACTACGTTAAGTCCTACTACTGTGCGGCCACCGTGCTGGAGAGGGCACTCCAGTCTGGCTGGGCGCAGCCTTTCAGCCATCCCTGCCAAGGTACCAAACATGGGAGCAAAGCTGTGGTCGACCCTCCAGACCAGGACACCTGCTACCTTCACCACAGCCATGGAGAAAAGAGTCACTTGGCTGAGCCCTGTCCAAATGCTGACCCACAAATCAGTGAATAAAAGGGTTGTACTAAGTTTTGGGGGTGATCTGCCCAGCAATGATAACCAGAACTACCTCGCTGGTTTCCTGCATCTCCCAGTAAGAATGTAAACTATGAGGGCAGGCCCCTTCAGTCTGTTCCCATCAGAATTCCATGGTCTAACATTTAGCAGGTTACTCAAATGTGTGAGATGAATGCTTTTAACTTTGGTGGCAGCCAAGTTAGTTCTTTCACATGAAAAAGGTTAGGCTCAAGCCCTGGCGCTTCTCTAGGTAAGCCCGAGGACTCTGAATACTCACTTCCTTTAGAGGAGTCGGCTGACACATTGACCCTGGCCTCCTAGACCCAGGCTCTAAACAGCAGGGCCAGAAGCAGGGGTCTCAGCAGCCACCCAATCTAACCAGGCACAAGATACATCAGAATCTTCTCAATAATTTTCCCAGATATGGGCCCCCACTGTCTCTCCACACTGCTAAGGGCACCCACAACCTTCTGAGACAGCTCACCTTAGCCCAGCATTTTCCAGAAGCCCAGGTCAGAATGCCCCACGCCTAGGCAGAAGAATCCCACAGCCTTGGCCAACCTCTCGGGGATGACCTCTAAAGGGAAAACAACCCCCATAAGATGAAATCTTTGTCACCAACTGCAGTCTTGATCTCCAATTTGATATAGCAAACTTAGTCCTAGTGGGAAAAGGTCTTAGAAGGTCTTCTGGCTCAACCACCTTCATTTTCATTAAAGGGACGGGGAGTCCGAAAAGGTTCATTAAGTCACCCACGGTGTCTTAGCAAGCGAGCCAAATAGCTGGTACTAGAGGGCTGGTCTCCAGTTTCCTGGCCAGATTCTCCACCCTACCTCTACAGGGTCACACCAACAACTCTGAGGAGCAGCTGTGCCGTGGAGAACCCTCTCTCCAGTGTCTGTGGTCCCCAGAGAGAACTGAATGGTCCAATGAGGTCCACTGCCCAAAAAGCAGGACCATGATGCACAAGGCCTCTAGCCAGGATCTTTCCCCTTTCCACCCCAAGACATAACATCTGCCTTAGCTGGTCTCGCATCGGCCAGGGTGTCTGAGCTAGAAGTGACCTTAGTTAGAGATTGAGACCAAAGATGTCATACCCACTTCACAGACAGGTGAAGGGAGCACAAGTTCACTGGCGTTCAACATAACCCAGTTTCCCTGGCAGCCTCAGGGTTAAAAAGCCTCAGCTTTTTACTGCTGCTCTGGGGCTGTAGGCCACAGTGCCCAGAGGGGTCATGTCTCCCCATCACCCTCAGCTGGTAAGGAGTCCCCTCTAGGAACTGCAATTCCTGCCCTCTCCTCTCAAACTCTTCTCCCAGACTATGCTCCTTCAGCTTGTAGGCTGGAAAGGCGCTCTCCTCTCTCCTCTATACAATAAAACATATGAAGTTTAAGCCCGCAGGCCTTATTGATGGCATCCTCATTTAAAGGGAGGCTATATCCCACCATTGGACAGAGGCTCAGTGTGGCCAGGTCTTATTTTTTTTTCCATAACAGCTTTATGAATATAATTCACATACTATGCTTCTCACCCATTTAAAGTATACAATTCATCCCTGGCTGGTATAGCTCAGTGGACTGAGTATGAGCCTGCGAACCAAAGGGTTGGCAGTTCAATTCCCAGTCAGGGCACAGGCCTGGGTTGCGGGCCAGGTCCTCACTAGGGGGTGCTCAAGAGGCAACCACATTGATGTTTCTCTCCCTCTTTCTCCTTCCCTCTAAAAATAAATAAGTAAAATCTTTGAAAAAAAAATAAAGTATACAATTCAATAGTTTACTGGGGGCGGGGGGGGGGGGGATATTCAGAGTCTAGCTTTTTAAAGAGAAGCTGCAAATCTCTAGGTTTCCAGATAAATTTTCTTGATTTTAAAATATAAGTGATTTGCCCTGGCCGGTGTTGCGCAGTCGGTTGCGTGTCATCCTGCAAAGTGAAAGGTTGCCAGTTTGATTCCTGGTCAGGGCACATGCCTGGGTTGGGGGTTTAGTTCCCTGTTGGAGTATATATGAGAAGCAACCCATTGATGTTTCTCTCCTTCTTCCTCCCTCCCTTTCCCTCTCTCTAAAAATAAACAAATAAGTGAATGAATGAATGAATATGATTTTTTTTTTAAATTCAAAGCCAAAACCTGTCAGTAGGCTGGCCTGGGCCCAAGGAGATGAGGTGAAGGGGCCCATGGTGGCTCCCAGATGTAAGCCCAGTCATGGCAGTAACGTGCCCTGTTTACCCTGGATTCTGGGGCCGGACACCTGAACTCAGCGCTTGCTGAAGACAGATCTAGAGAAGCACGCTGCAAATTCGCAGCTGCAGAGCCCTACAGCAAACTGCCGTCCAAACTGTTTAAATACTGTCGCCACGTCAAGGAATTCAGTGCCTCCTGTGGCAGCCGAATACATTTGGGGGCACTTTCCTTCTCTGTGAAGTGGGTATGAAAAGATCACCTGCTTAGATTACCTGGGACAGAACATGGAGAGCACACAGTAAAGGTAACTGTGGTATCACTATTATTAATCTCAAGATGATCCAAAGCTTCAATAAACTAGTGTCTGTGACAAGGAAAGCAAAAAACATAGAGCCCAGGTGGACCTGTCACCCAGGTGGCTCCCAGCCACCGTGGGACCTCAGTTCCTCTGAGAAGCGTGCGCCTTAACTTTAAAGCAGGGATGAAAAAAGGCTACCTCGAGGTGCACTATGTCGGGAGGGTAAGGTGGTTTTCACCATCATTTTGGAAGGTTATTACAAAGCATCCTGTAAACAAGGCTTCTGATAAAGGGGTCATCTGCGTTACTAACAGTGCCCCAAACTGAGATGGGGAAGCCCCTCACCATACATAACCTTCATATGGCTGGCTTTATAAAATTCATCAATCAAGGCCCACACTCCTCACTGCGCCCCCACCCAGGGCTTTGACAGTCCAAAGGCACAGCCAAAAAATGGCGCCATGTCAGGACTGTCCTTCAGATTCTGGACTTCCTAAGGGAGACTCCCTAACCTATATGCCTGAAGAAGTTGGCCAGGTGGTCCTGGTAACTATTATAAGTAGAACTACTTACTCCTGACTATCCATCCTCACTTAGGAAAGCCGCGGATAACCCAGAACAGGTGCTTTGGAATGCAGCTTCTGGAATATGAACGATTCACCTGTGTGCAGGCCATTTTAACTTTTGAACTGGGCTACCCCCACACTCAGTATCAATTTGATTCTCAAAACCACTTCAGCGTAGGGGTTAGTCCCATTCTGTGAACAAGAAAAACAGAGGCAGGCAAGCTGTCTAAGGTCACTGAAGTGAGAGCAGAGAGTAGGTACTCTGCCCCTACTCTGAATTAAATCCCATTGCCCACCTGCTTTGCTCCTTCACTCCATTGCTTCCTACACTTAACATTAGGCACCAAAACTTGTTTCCTATCATGAGCTCCCAGCAAGGTAAGGCTGTCCTCTCTCCTGGCCACTCCCTTGGGTTACTCTGGACCAGCCAGGGAGGTTTGTGAGCCCAGACTGAGGCACCTGTGAACCCTTCTTGAGGCCCCAAAACTCTAATTACCCCCCTTCAGCTTGTCTTGGATTTTGCAAACAGGGACACTCCCATCTGCCAAGCTCTCCATTTTATAGAGGTTTTTGTGGTTTCAGGCCTGCTCCTCCTCCTCTCCCTACCCACCTCCCAAAGGGAGAGAAACAGTGCTGAGTAACAGCTATAAAATGCTTATTCTTGCCTAGGTCCCACTGCAAATGGGGTGGGTCATCCAAGAGCCTCTGCCTCTTCGAAGGGTCAGGGTTCAAGATGGCTTAGACTGCCCACCACCTCGCAAGGGCCTGGAACCACCTCCTAACCACCCCTAAGCTTTCCCTCCGAGCAGGTGCCCACCTCCCAGCTAGAGCAAACCCCAACCGCTGCCCAGAAGGAGAAGGGGCAGGGGAGCTGCAGGTTCTGAATGAAGACCCCCCCTTTCCCCTTTAGAGGATGTCCTAATAGTATGCATTCTTTCTAAAAAGTTGTTTTTATTGATTTTTAGCAAAGGAGGAAGGGAGGGGGGAGACACAGAGAAAAACACTGACTTGTTCCACTGGTAGTTTCTTGTGTGCACCGTGACTGGGGATGGAACCCGCAACCCTGGCGCATCGGACGCCACTCCAACGGAGCTACCAAGTGGAGAAAGTGATTTGAACTACCGGAAACAGCTTCAAGCCCTCACTGATCGGGGCTAACCCAGCAGTTCTTAGCCAGAAGTGTGTAACACAACCAGTTACGGAGTTTAAAACAAACAAAAGACAGTCATAATACCTCTGACAAGTAATTCATTCTTTAATTAACCTAAAATGATCAGATTTCCTCAACTGTCACCAAAATGTCTTCTTGTAACTGGTCTCTTCGAACGGGATCCAAACAAGATCCACACAGTACATCTGCTCGGTATCTGCACTCGATCAAGTCATCTGTGCTGGAGGGTCTCTCACATTCAGGAACAGGACAACTGCTTCCTCACAAGCAGCTGGCTCCTCTACCCCCACAGATCTATGGCTCTATTAGGGTTGGGTTCAATTTTTACTTGGTGGGGGGAAACTTCCAGACAATGCCGTGTACCTGCTACCACAGCACTGTAAGGCACAGAATGCCTGGCTGTTCCACAATGTCTGACATGCGCCCCCACCGAGTGAACCAGCCTCGGTTCCTGAAGCCAGGAGTCACTCCAGCCCTCACAGAGCTTGGATTCGAAACTGAAGTTCTACCCACTACAGCAGATACACACGCGTGCAAAAAAATAACTCTATTTTGATTTCTTTCTTTTGTGGGGAGAGGGGTGGTGGTGTTTTTTTAAGTGCCTCTGTTTTTGATACTCAAAAAACTTTGACGACATCTAGACCACACACAATTCCGTCATTTTACAAAAGAAACAGAGAAAGCATGGGGGTTGCTGGTTTCCACAAGGCTGGCCCCAAGCAGAGTCAGAAGTGGAACAAACAGATCCTAATAACGGTGATCACTTACTATAACTATTTTAAAACAGCAATTATAAAACAGGTAGCACTTAACAGATGCTCTGTGCTTCGCACTATGCAAAGGGCTTTATAAATATCTTCTCTAATTCTCATGACCTTCTGAAATAATAACTATCATTCTCATTTTGAGAGTAACAGTGGCTCAGAGAGGCCAAGTAATTCACCCAAGATTGCATAGCAAGTTAAGTGCAAAGCTGGATATATACAAATATACGATCATTATGTTGTACACCTGAAACTAACATAATCACATGGCAATTCTAACTCAACAAAGAAAAGGCAGCAGCAGCAAAAGAAGCAAAGCTGGGGCTCAAAAGCGCAGACCACGAATTCCAGGCTACCTCTAGCGGTGCAGAAGGAAGAACGGGGGCTGAAGTAGGTCTGAGACTGTGAGGTCTTCATACAGTGAAGACGGATGCCCAGACCCACAAATGCCTCACTTAGTGCCATGGGGTAGGGGGACCTGAGGAAGGGCCCAACCCCAGGAAAGTAGAGAAAGGAAGTAGAAGTTTATTTGAGGCCAGTTCAGCGGGGCGGAGGACCCCTGAGGTTGCCATGGGCTAACCGAGATTATAACCCTTTTTTATTTTGTGCCATCAGCTACACTTCAAGGGACACAGAGAAAAGTTATGCCCAGAACAGAAACACTCGAGTCTTAGACCCTGCCCCCAACTTTCCTTTGAAGAGAAATCAAGAAAAAGACTGCAGCACTGTCAGTCCTAAGTCAGAGCTGCCACACAGCCAAGCCCCTGGCTCCCCAAGCGGGGCTGAGTGGAAGCAGGTAGTGGTGACGCTCTCCTAGGCTCGGCCCCCTGCACGTGTGCTCAGCCACAGTGAACTTTTCCTTCTGTCAAACGGCCTTTCCCCACAGCCCAGAGAGCACGTGTGCACTCTCCCAACAGGTAAACTTAATGAAAGGCAAATAAGTTAAAACTGACTTTTGAAGCAGTCATCACACCACATTCCAAAGCAAAAATAGCCAATTCTTTGAGTAACCAACATTTAAGATTATCCATATCATGCTCTTTATGTCTGTGGAGAAGCAAGATTCACTTTTAAGATGATCCCATGTACTCTATGGAGTACCAGTACAATATCAGAAAAGGAAAGTATCACTACATTCTCCAACCCCCTCCTTTTACAGGGAAGAAACAAGAGACCCAGGAAGACTCCCGGAAAGTCCCACAGTCTCCGTCTCCCAGACGTGGCATAACTGCTACCACACATAATGCTTTACACATATCACAGTGAATGCTCACAACAGACCCAAGAGGCAAATAAATCATTCTTTAATCCCTATATACATACAGGGAAGCTGAGGCACAGAATGGTTAAGGAACTTGGCTCAAGGAGGCACAGCTAGCTAGCAAGTGGTAAGAGCTGGCGTTTGAACCCATGTGGTTTTGACCCCAGAACCATCATATTTCTTCCTTTAACTAAGATGTCCTGTGTCTCTCCTACTTACACTAAAAGAGTTGTGGCTAGGATAAGAAAAAAATGCAAACATTTTCAAAATATTCTCAGGGAGGGAAATACAAAAAGCCAAAATGCAAATCCCCAAATTTGAAACTACAAATATAAGGCGTGGAAGCTTAAACCAGAATAGAGAACCCCACCAGCAAGGAGGGGATATCAAAAACCACCTCTTATTACTAGTTACTGCATGTGTCCCTTAAAGAACTAAAACACTAGCATCTGTGCCAAAAGGAGAGCTAAAAATAGGCATTTGCAGCAAGCTTTGGAAAGCTTTTTGCCTGCTTATGAGGCACTCATTTCTGTAGACTCCCAAAAACATATGCATCACAGAACACAAAAATTCCCAAGACCACACCGCCACTCCACTGGTGTCACATTTAAACCTGTCCAAGCTGCAAATAAAATCAGGCTGGAAAGGGGCCTTAGAGATCCATGTAGACCACAAAGAAAGGACCATCTAACCTTCCCAGACAGACAAGTCAATCATGAAATTCTCCCTCTAACGCATCCAAGCCCTAACTACAGATTTAAACGGAAGCTACTGAATTAGTTCAGTTAGTCTAGGACTATTCCAAAGTGTCAAAATCAACGAGTAGACAAGACACTTTCTTGCCTTAAGATTCCAGAAAAAAACAAGAACAGAGCAAATCTATCCCACTCAGAATTTTAATCTGGGCAAGCAGGCTGGCTTCTCCACTCAGAGAAAAGGTGAGATGTCAGCCAAGCTGTCTTCTTCCCACGATCAGTAACCCCAGTGACGCACCCTATCAAGGGCCCCTGGACTTGCACAAAATACCAGCTCAGGCACCCAATACCACCTGATGTCATGGCTGATTTAAAACCCACAAGGCAGGTTCACCATTGGCTAAGCAGCAGCAGCAGCCAAAGTAGCCCCATTTAAACTTCTGAGGAGTGCTCTCTCCTGGGTATGATTATACCCCTTTGAGTTTAAAGAGGGGGAAGGACCAAAGACTGTCTTATGTCTTAGTTGCTTTCCCTTCCTCTGTGGGTGGATCAGGAGGGATATGCAAGAAAATGGAGGTTTCAGCACTGCCCTTTGCATAAGAGGGCTCTGGAAGGGAAAAGGGGGAAGGGCAGAATAGAAGGAAGAGAACCCGGTTTGAGGTACTTAAACCTCCAATGTTTCCTCCTCTAAATGAAGCAACCTTAAAAGAAATAAAAATTGCAACACGCCATGCTCAGAATTAGCTGTTCTGGTTTTCCTAGGACTACGAGTGATCCTACTCCCTTGAAAGTGAAGGCATTAAGCTTCCCTCTGCAACTTTCCCCATTTTGATGGTTTAAACCAGTCAGCCTCAAACAGCGACTGCAGAAGGGGAGGAGTTTTGAAAAAGCACTAGAGCTACGGCCACAGGCCATCCTTCTAACTACAATCGGGTTTTGATACTGGCCCACTTCAAAAGGACCCCAAACCAAAGAATCCAGACGCCTTACGCCCCTACGCGCCGGCGAAGGGGGAGAGAGGGCGCACTCCCAAACCAAGCCGACGGTCTATTCTCGGCAAAGGGAGGCCCAGACGAGCCTCCATATTCCGTACGGCCTCCCTCCCCATGCTGACAAGGCTCCTTTGGGATTTCCTGCACCCCCACCTCCCCCGAGACCCGGCCCAAAAGGACCAAAAAACCGAGGGAGAGCGCGGGGAGCGCGGGTCACATGCCGCTCCCCGCGCGGGGAGGCACCACGTTGTCCCGGCTGCGGAGGAATGCCGGGAAGGGGGGCCGCGCACTCACACTCGCGCACACGCACACTCCCGACCGCGCCGCCGGCCCGCAGCCGCCTTCCACCCCCAGCGCGGCGGCGGGCACCGAACGCACAGGCTGAGCGGCCGCGAGCAGCCCGCGGGCCGGCGGCGCATGGCGCCCAACTGTCACTCGCCCGCCCAGCCCGGCCACTCCCTCTGCCGCCGCACGCCCCTCAAGCCGCAGCTAGCCCCTCACTCGCCTCACATTTTCCGCCAACCCCTTAACCGGATTCCCCGCACACTCGCCATCCCGCCCCCTCTCAAGGCGGAAGGTCCCCGGGATCGGGGAGGGAAACCACCGAATTCAATGACACGTTGGGTTTCCTCGTCTCCCCATTCTCTCCGTAACCGACCCCTCGATCCGTCGCCAATGGCGATTCTACCGCATGGTATCATCTACTCGAGAACAAAAGTTGTTAACTTTTAAATCCCGAACCCTTGTGGTCGGTATGAACTCATCGCCGGGCGCTTTGCTGCCCATGACATATGCTCATTAAACATTTACAACATGGGGACGATCGCAGTGCTACCAAAACGGGGATCGTGGGGCGGAGTGGGAAGAGGTGGCTTCCCGAGGAAGGTTTAGGCTGGAAAGCGTCTCTCACGCAAACACGAGGTGGGAGCGAAGGCCCTTTGCACCGAAACCAGCGCCCACCCGCTCCCGGCGGGGTAGGCCCGGACCACGCCGTTGCCCACTAACCGCTGGGTGCTCCCGGAGGCCGGCTCCTCCGGCAGGGGCAGATTCTCCAGGTGTCTGGGAGAAGTGTTCACCGACCCAAACTAGCCAAGCAGCAATTTTTTAAAAAATTCCCGAGTCACCACGACCAGCGGCGGACCCCCGGGCCCTGGAGGCCGCTGGGGGAGGGGACGCCTCTGTCCCCGGAAGAGAGGCCCCGATACCCAGGATAGCAAGCAGGGAGACCCACCTGGAGGGGACTGTCCGTTCACAGCGGCCAGGACCGGCGGCAGCGTGTTCTTAGTCCACGGGTTCACCTTGGGCGGAGGGGCCTCCACGAAGTCTCGGCGCCCGGCGCCCGCGGCTCCGGCCACTCCTCCGGCAGCGCCCGGCTCACCGCCCTCCTCCCCGTCGCTGAAGGCCAGGCCCTCGGCGCTGGGCGGCTGAGGAGGCCGCGGGCTCTCGCGCTCCAGCTGCCCGGTGCCCTCCTTGTGTGGCTTGGCGCAAGGCGGCCGAAGTCTGCGGCCACTGCCGTCCGGCTCCCCCCCTCCGATGTCGTTCGCCCCGGGTTCGCCCTTGCCCTCCGGCGGCGGCGGCTTCTTCCTCATCAGCCCGTGCTCTTCGGCCTGCAAGAGCGGGGCGCCTCCCGGCAGCAGCGGCTCCACCTGAGTGGCCATCTGCGCGCCCGCCCCCCCCCCCCCCGGAGAAGCCGGGCGCGACAGAGGCGGCCTCCCCCGCCTCGAACTTGGCTCTCAGAGCGCCCGCGACGCCTTCCTCCGGGGCGCTGGGACCCAGTCCCTGCTACGGGTCGGGGTTCACGCTAGGCGCGGCCTCCCTCCCGGTCGGATGCAGCCTCCGTAGATCCGAGGCCCGCTGGCGGGGCGGGGGGGGGAGGAAGGCCCCCCACTCTGCGGTCCAGGCCTCCTTGGCGCGCGTCCCCCCCCGCCCGTTTCTAGCAAGCCAACCCCACCCGGAGCCTGGCAGGCTTCTCGTCCCGTCCCTCCCTCCCCCCCGCCGCCGGGACGGCCCGAGCTTCCCGGCTCGGGGGCTACTGCAATATGGACGGACGGGGGAGAGGCGCGGCGAGCCGAGCCGACCACGCGATCCGCGGCAGGCGGCGGGCGGGCGCGCGCCTCGCGACGCGGAGGGCGAGGGGAGGGACGGCGCAGCGGGGGCGCGCCCGCCGGGGCCGACCCTAAGCGACGGGCGGGCGGGCGAGCGCGCGCGCGCACGGCCTCGCGGGCCCGCCCCTCGCCCCGCCCCTCGCCTCCGATTCCTCTGAGCACCTCCCAGGCTAGAGGGAGAGGGGTGCTCAGACCCGACGGGGGCGAGCACGTGCCTGATGCAATTCGGCAGTGTGGGGGGAAAGGAGGGAGGTTGGAGACGCGGGGGGGCGGGGTGAAAAGGGGGAGGTGTCTTAAAGGGCCAACACTTGAAAGCGGCCGCAGGTGGAGCACATGGGAGCGAGCCACGCGGCTGGCTGGGCCTGCTCGTGCTCTCTAGGTTGAGTGCGCCAGGTTCGGGGAAAGGAACCATTAATGTCATCTTCGACTTACAGGATGATGGAGGGGGGTGCCCATCCACCCCGAAGACGCGCCGAGGTCGCCCCGTCCCCTGGCACCCCACGGGTTTGGCCCCCTCCAGGCCCCGCTCGGGTGACCTTGGGCGAGCCGCCCTCACCTCCGTGAGCTGTGCTCAGCTCCTCCCCGCCAACCCCGGGGACACTGCCCGGAGGTGTGTTTGACGCCCATTCCGGAAGGCGGGTCCTTAACCCTTGGAGGCAGGGGGAGCCTAGGAAGAGGGAACGGAATTACCAGCCCCCAAACCGGCCAAACCCCTGAAACTGGGTATTTATGGGCAGGAAATGTCTTTTCTTTCAAGTGGATTTCGTTTTTCCTACAGGATTGTTTTGGGCGGAGTTGAACCAACCCCTGATTGAGATTCCGGAGGTCTGAGATTTTATCCTGGCCCTGGTGCTTCCCGTTAACTCAGCAGCAGTCACTAACTCAGTGAGCCTCAGTTTCCCTGTTGAAAAACGAAGGAGTTGTGTATGACCACAGTGGTTTCAAATTTTACTGCACATTCAATTCGATAAATATTTACTGACCTCGTCCTGTGGGGGCCTTTGGGTTCTGGGAAACCGGGGTTTGGCAATAAACCAGGCTTACAAAGTCCCTATCATGGAATTTACATTCTAAGGTGGAGAAAGAGACAATTAGCAAATAATGTGATAAACAAGTTCTAGTATCCATGAAGACAGTACTGACTACAGTAATAAGTTAGTCTAGATCAGCTACTTTGGTTTGGATGGTGAGGGAAAGCTTTGAGCACAGATTCCAAAGCATGTCTAACAAGACTTCTTGGGTGCTTAGCCACCAGGTGGTCCCACACTTCACTTGGAAAAGTCCTTGCCTCTAACTTAGTCTGTGATCCCACCTGCTCAAGACAGAACAGCCTGGAACTGTTGTTGGTCATCTCCAAGACAATTAGTACCCACAACATGGTGGATAGAGGAGAAAGCTTATTGAAAACCCTCTTGGATCGTCGACTCAGGACAAGGTTGGCTGTAGGGCTGTTGTAACCAGGGCTACTGGGGAGAGGTGCTAGTGGAGATAGCCAGGCAATCTGATGGCTAATCCCATCTCTTCTGTAACTTGAACTCTGCACCATGGCCAGCTCTGCACACTCCCTTGGGTCCCATTTGGTGGTGGGAAAATGGGGGTAAATAATGCTTGACTTGCTTCTACCCTCTGAGCTTTTGTGACGAGTCAAGTAAGATAGTGTAAGCCAAAGAGCTGTGCAAATTATAGAGACTGAGGCCAGTGCTTCAAAAGAGGTACTAAAGAAAGTAATGATTAAAAGGATCTCAGTGAATTTAAGCAGGATTTTTCATAATTGTGTTATATACACCTTTAATCAGAAGGTAAATTGTTGCACATTGCCACTGGAATGCATTATTTTTTACTGTATTTGTTAATAAATAGTTCCTGAAGAGGGTTATTCACACTAGGCCACAGGTGGCAAACACAAGGCCCCCGGGCCGAATCCGGCCCTCCACCTTGTTTCATCCGGCCCGGCACCTTGCTTTTACCCGGTGGCAGCGCCAAGCTCCTTGCCCCTAGTTAAGGAGTAGTTACATTTATACAGTCCTAAAGTTACATTCAGCCCTTTGAAGGCAACCGCAAGGCTGATGTGGCCCCTGGTGAAAATGAGTTTGATACCCCTGCACTAGGCCCTCTGTCAACTTTATTAATAGGGGACATCATGGTCATTTTTCAATATGGTCTTTCAATGGTCTTTTCAATATTCCTGTCATTGGAGGTAGAGGGGAAAGGTGCCCCCGGAACAGCTCAGTGGGGGACTATGGCTCTGTGTGGATGAGCAACCCAGGTCACACCACTCAGCACCCAGTCTGAACTGAGCAACTATGGCCAGGACCTGCTGAGAGAAGAAGGCTGGAGGGGCCCTGGCATCTGCACACCCTAGGGCTGCCCTGCCCCAGAACGGGGCTTCTCGACACCTGTGTGTCATTTTACAGATGGGCAAACTGAGGCCAGAGAAGATGAGACCTGCATGAAATTACATCTAACGCCAAGGCTGTTAGAGCTAGAAAAAAAAGAATCTGAATGATTCTCAGTCTCCTCGTTTTGCTGATGAGAGCACCGAAGTTGAGAGACGTCTTATCCCAGGTCTCACACCTGAGTACACGGGTCCTAAAGGCAGTAGCTTGTTCTACATAATGGGTTTGGGATTTGAATTCAGTGTGGGTTTTTTGTTTGTTTGTTTTATTTCTAACCCACACAGCATTCTACATGCATGTGTTTAGTTTTAATACTAATAATGATCCAACAGTTAAGAGTAGCTTTTATTGAGTAGTTAATATATGCCAGGTTCTATGAGAAATACTTGACATTCATTATCTCCTTCAGCCTCACAATTAACCCTGTGAGATAGGTATTAATTCTTTCCACAAATATTGATTGAGTTCCTCCTACGTGCCAGGCATTAGGCTAGGCCCTGCAGGTGTTATCATCTTCAGTTACAGACAATTACAAAGTTCAGAGAGGAAAGGAAGAGGGGTAGCTGAATCCCAGGCAGCCGCTTAATGTTAGAGTGGGCTTTTTCCACAGGCCTGGTCCTTACCCACCACCCTACACTGTAAGGCATCTCTCTTCCCTCCATTGCCACATCCACAAGTATTTGTGAAAAACCTGTCAAATACATAGACCTGGGGAAGATACTGAAAATCTTGAACCCTGTCTCTCCAAAAGGTAGACTCAAATTTAGGGGGACCAAGTAATTAAGAAAAAAAAAAAGAGGTAAGACAATGTATGATTTAGGCAAAAGGGACAAGGATCAGATTAACTTGTGCTGTACCCGTGACTTTAACACATCATGCGCTGACAACACAGATATAGAGAAAATCAAACTTGCAAAATAAAAGCGATAAAGGGGGTCCAGATGCTTATTTGTAATCAAGTATGTGTTTGCTCCTGGCACTGACAATGTCCTAAAGAGAAACAGAGGAAGCTGAATGAGGGACCAGAGAGCCAGGAGACCTGGTTTATAACCTGGGTTTCATCTCCGGCTTCGCTGAAAGATTTTGGGCAGCCTCCTTCCTAGGCTCCCATTTCCCCATCCACAAGATGAAAAGCACAATACCTGCCCATCTGGCTTATGAGGGTGAAGAAAGATACAGCTTCCATGAAACTTTATTCTGTCTTTTTGGGGGCATAGGTAAAAGTGGGGAGGGGGTGGCTCCTTGAGTTATCTGTGCTTATGAGGAAGGAAAATTTCGCACACTTGGATGTGCAGTTTTATCTCTCTTTGAGTTTGATTTTCCAAAGGACCTTGTATTTCTGGGAGAACTTGGGCTGTATCACTTATCTGCTTCTGATATCGGGGCTCCTGGGCAAGGAGGCCTCTTTACACTGACATGGAGGGGTGGGTGGGGTCAGCAAAAGCATGGGCCTTGGCCAAAGCAAACAGTGCCAGCTGGGGAGTGTTTTTCCAAACCCTGAAAATTCTTGGGCCTTCTGGTACATGCCAAGAAACTTCAGTTCCTGGGAGGAGGCTCAGCCTAGGGAAGTAGATGTAGACAGCAAGAGTTAACCTGTAAGGTGAGGAGTGATGGAGGGTGCTGACTGTTCCCATACTACTCGGTGAACCCCCAGGGCAAACCTTCCCTACAAGCATGATTATCCCCATTTTAAAGATAAGGAGGTAGGCTCAGAGGCAGTCTGCTGCCCAAGGGAGTTGGTAAAGGAGCAGAATGGGTTTGCAGTGAAGGAGGTGTGAGAGAGAATTAATTAACTTTTGATATATTCATTGCTCTGAGGTAGAGAGACACCACCCAGCCTTTCTCCCCTCCATTCTACTATGCAGCCTCTGTCCCTGGCCTTGCTACCCTCCCTGGCATTCCTGCACTTCTTAGGTGGTCTCATGATAGGCTTCCCCACTAATTGTCCTCCCTGCCATATGTATTTACATGTATATGCTCACTCACACACACACACACACACACACACACACACACACACAGTAGTTCCTTCTTACCCAAAGAGGATGTGTCCCAAGACCCCCAGCCGCCGCCTGAAAATGCACTGTACTGAACCCTGTATGTGCCATTTTTCCTATACATACGTTCCTATAATAAAGTGTAATTTATGAATTAGGCATAGTAGGAGATTAGCAACAGTAATAATAAAATAGAGATGGTATAACACTATGCTGTAATAAAATTATGTGACTGTGTGTGCTCTCCCTCTCTCTTCCTCTCAGTCACTCTCTCTCTCCCCCTCTCTGACAACCAATCTAATAACTGAGACAGCTACTGAGTGACTAGCAGCATAGTACATGTACAGCGTGGCTGTGCTGAATAAGGGGACGATTCACATCCCTCGCGGGACAGCTCAAAATTTCACCATGCTACTCAGAATGGTGTGTGATTTAGAACTTATGAATTGCTTTTTTCTGGAACTTTTCATTTAATATATTTGGACTGCGGTTGGCTGCAGGTAACTAAAACCACTGAAGTAAAACCATGGGTAAGGGGGAGCAACTGTATATATATATATATATATTATATATATATATATATTATATATATATTATATATATATTATATATTATATATATATAATATACATTACATAGATATCCTTTTAAATGATAACCCATAAAAGCAAAATGCGTTAACTTTAGCCAACAAAAAATGTCATGTCTTGTGAAGCAAAACCCACATAAAAGCCCACACCCCACAGGCAATCACTGGCAACATGTTGGTGTATTTTCTTCTAGAATTTTTTCCATGTATATTTTACATAATTGAGGTCATACTGCACATCCAGCATTTTCATTTTTTGCTTCCCCCAACACCTTATCATGAGTACTTTCTTCACATCACTGCAGAGCCCCTCCGTACAGTCTGTTAGGTGTCATCTGTTAAGCATCTAGGGCACCCCATACCTCACAACACACCCTCTATTTGTATCACAGCGCATTTCCCAAGGGGCTTTCCTGGAGACAGGACAAACACGATTGTCCCAGCTGGTATCTGATTGCCCCAGAGAAGTTCAGTGACTTGCCCCTGGACTCCAGGGCAGCAGACGCAAGATCAGAACCCAGGTCTCACCCCTGCCATTCCAGACCCTTACACCACACAACAGGAGGCACAGGTAGCACAGGTGGAAAATGCAAAACCCCACAGTCAGACAGACTCAAGTAACCACGTTTTACCTCCCCAGGGTAAGGAACATCCAAGTTCACAGAGACAGGCAGAAATCAGCAGCCAGCATGAAGGCGGAGGCAGTTTTCCCAGCAACACGACCCTAACTAGCCATAGGCACTGAGCTCCCAGGACAGGAGAGCCCTGACCCAGGGACTAGGGTGGAAGCAATAAAGAGTAAGACAGGCTCTCTGACCCGGGAGCAAACCTCTCTACACTAGCACATTGTTCTCTTCACGGACCACTTGCCTGTCCTTTACCTGTGGCACAGGAAAAAAAAAAAAAAAGCAAAGGCTTGGGATCAACAGTTGCGTTCAGGCTCAGGTTTGCCTACTTCCTAGCTGTGTGATATCAGGCAAGTTACTTCACGTCTCTGAGCTTCAGTGTCTCCATTTACAAAATGGCGAAAAGGGAAATACTTGCCTGATAAAATTCATTATGCCTTTGAGAACTTCAGTGAACCAATATTTGTGAGAGGGTTTTGTAGTCCCAGCCCCGCCATCCACGAGCTCTTTCACCTCTCTCGGCCTCAGTTTTCCAACCTGTAAAACGGAGCTGATAACACCACCTGCCTCTTAGGGTTCTTGTGAGGATTGAGTGAGTTAATACAGGCACCGGGTTTAGAACAGTGCCTGACAAATAGTAAGCACTCAGTAAAAATTCACTATGATTATAAAGGGGGTAGTGGTCACTGGCACAGAGTCAAGAGAAACATTCTTCAAATCGCACGAAGAAAGCAGAGCAAGTACTACCTTACTCTATAGTTGAAGAAACTGAGCTTCAGAAACGTGAGGTGTTTATCTGCAGTCACACTGCTAGTTGGTGGCAACTCTAGGACTTCTAAAGAGTCCACCTACAATGCTTTCCCCTCCAGATAATATCCTAGGTGTGCAAGCTGTCAGCCCTCTGGTGAGTTACAGCCCCCACACGTGTTTCCTTTGGCCCACACAGTGGTTTTTTTTTTTTTCATTGAATTTAACTGTGATTAGATGGGTCTAGCACACACTGGTAGTTTGGTGTTCCCAGCCAACTACCCTCATTTAGATCCCCGCACAGGCTGATGCCGTGTCATTCACTATACACATGGTACTGTCAAGTTCAAGAGACTGAAAAGAAGGCAGAGAGGATCACAGGCCAGAGGAATGGGGAAGAGGTAGTCAGGGAAGCCTTCCTGGAGGTGGCTGTATTTGAATTAGGACTTAAAATTGAGGATTGGGATGTGTCCAGATTAAAAGGGAGAGTAGGGGATAGGGCAGATTGCTTTAGCATTTGGTAACCTTCAGGGATGTTTTGACTTTCCCTGCCAAGGCGTCTCTAGTCTTTTTCCCTGGTAAAGAAAAAGAAAGAAATGAGCTGCCCTTCATCTCAGAAGAGGCCACATGACTCAGGAGGTGCAGAGTCAACACACATTTTCAGTGTTTGTTGATTGAGCAACTGACCTGTGCCATGATCCCTGAGGGCTCGGCCCTGTGTAAGGCATCACAGGAGCTGAAATGTGCTAATAACAGCGAGAATGGTACTCGTAGCGCCAGGGGCTGGAAATAGGGGCTTTTTGCTTACGGTGGCACTTCCCAAGGAATATCCCCCAGAATGTGAAGAGACAATCCACCCAGATGACATCATTTCTGGGAAATGAAATAATTTGGGTTGAGCAAAGTTAAATGAGTGCTTTGCTATAAGGATGTCTTGGGGTCCTTAATATTCATGGTGAATCTTTGGAAAGGAGGTAGTGATTGCAGCGTCCCCAGACTCTTGCGACACAGAACAAATCTGGGCCTTAAGTCTGTGGACCCCCTCCCCTCTGAGAAATGCTGACTCAGGTTTGTCAAGGTGCTCCCTTTCAGACCATGGCATTTAGGAAGAGGTCTGCCTTCCAATTCCTGCCCCACTGCTACTTCCTGGGGGACCTAGAAAAGTCCCTTTTCTTCTCTGGACTTCAGTTTTCCCATAAAAAAAAAAAACACGTCTGGATATTCTGGAAGTTTCTTCTTCTCCTAGCACTCTTGATAGCAGTTGCTAATGTTTCACGCCTCTGTGGCAAAGAGGAGCACTGGCCACAGGACTGAGGTGGGAGAGAGCGTGGCACTCCGGTGAGGCTGCCCGCCTACCGGTCCCAGCAACAGGCACTGGATCAGAGAGGTTTGCCAACTCTCACGGGGTCCCACAGCTCTTGAGTGTCTAGATCTGCGACATATGAGTGACCTAATTGCCTCATATGGGCAAAGGGCATAGAGATCACTAGATCAAAATGAGGAATAAATAGTCTAGCCTATTTTGTGTGGGTAGCATTGTCTGGTGTGTCTTCCCCGAGGCTCCAGGGTGAGTGGGCTCCCAGGCAGCCCCTCCACTGGAAAAGGCAGGAAATGTTACAGCATGTCTGCCACAAATACCCCTCTACTAATTCCACGTTGCAATAAGAATAAACTCCAGACCTCTTACCTTGGCCCACAAAACCGTGTATGCTCCAGACTCCAACCACCTCTGACTTCCCCTCTCTTTTCCTCTCTCTAGCCCCTGCCATGGGCCAGCCCCTCAAACACATGGGGCTCACCCTTGCCTGGGGGCTCTGGACATAGAGCTCTCACTGCCTGGAGCATGTTCCCTAACACACGTGCACACACACACACCACACACTTCTCATCCTTCAAGCCTCAGCTTGAGTGGCCCCTTCTCAGAGACTTCCCTTGACCAGCTTGGCTGGCATATTCTGTGTCCCTCGTAACACAGATCACAATCTCTGATTTTATGAGTTTGCCTGCTTTTTGTCCATTTCCTCCGCTAATGTGTAAACTCCACAAGACTGGAACTTATGGCTATTTTGTTCATTTTTTAGTATTCCCAGTCCTAAGCACATTGCTTGGCATAGTAGGTAGTTAATATTTTGTTGAATGAGTGCTGTGTGGCCTCTGGCACGTTGCTCTCCCTCTCTGGGCCTCTGTATCCCCACGTGTGAAATGAAGTGGTTGGATGAGGTGCTGCTGAGGGTCCCTGCAGCTCTGACTGTGGCCCTGTGACTAATACCTGGGCCTCAGGCCCAGGAGTGAGCCTGGTGTGCAGTGACCCCATAGCAGGGCACACAGTGCACTGATCTAATCAGGCAGCAGGCGTCCTGTAATTTAGTGTTCTGCTGCTCCTTCTCCCCAGTCCATGGGCTAGGAGCCATACTGTCAGATCTCCAGGATGACCCACGTATTGCCACCTGTTCTCCCAGCTCACTGATCCTGGTGCCTGCGAGGAGAAGAGGGCTGGCAGACCAGGTGGGCCGGGAGAGGATGTTCAGTCTGGAAACCCAAGGGCCAGGAGGACTCGTCACAGTCCTGAACTGAAAGACTGGAATTTCTGAGAGATTTCATCAAATTCTCTCATCTCCAGTTAGAAGGGACCTTCCAGGACACTCGGCCAGCCCGGTGCCTTAAGCCTAACTGCCCTCTAAACGGTGCTCGGCAGTGATCCACTTGAAGTGCTCGGTAAGGGCCTCACCTCCTGTCCAGCTGCTCACCTCGCCAACAAATAGCTTTGTTTAGAAAGTTCTTTAATCAGCAGCATGGTTAAACAGGACGCAGTGCAGGACAGGGCAAAGGGCCTGGGCTCGGAGCCAGGTGGCCTGGGCGGAATCCCACCTCAGCAAGCTACTTGTTGTGTCTGCTTGAGCAAGCCGTGGCCCCTCGCTGTGCCTCCACTTCCTCTCCTGTGAAAGAGGGGCAACCCTGGTTGGGCTGTTGGGGGAGTTACAAGAGTTAATACCTATGGGAGGGCAATAAACGCCTGTAATTTACTACCTATGAGTGTTCTTATTGTTTTTATTATTGAATTTAGATCTTCTTGGACTGTGTTCTCTAGGAAGGTTTGTTTGCAAAAAAGACAGTGCTGTGTCTGACTCAAAGACACAGGCCTGGGAATGCAGAGGGTAGGCCCGCTGAGAGAGTGTTCATTTTTCTGGGCTGCAGCATCCTCACCTGAAAAAGGAGTGCGCATAATCCCTATCTGGCTTTCTACCATAGAACCCATGTATAGATCAAAGGTGAAATGGAACAAGAAGGCTTGGAAAAGTGAAAAATGCTACAAAATGTGAGGGATTCATCTTATTTTCTTGGAGAAACGCTTTCCTCTTTTAGCAAGGCACATTAGCTTCCAAACAGCAAAACAGCTAAACTCAACCTATTTGGCAAACAGTGTGTTTTGGGTACTTGTTGTGAATGTGAAGCTAATCCCTTCAGAAGCTTCTTTCATTAATGCACCGGGGCAAGCCAACTTGAGAAAGGTTTGTTTATGAGCGTTTGGTACATTCCTACAGAACGCAGGGCTTGGCGTGGCTGATTTCTGCCCTCTTCATTTATTGTTACAACTATTGATTATTTCTTTAGTTTCTCTGCTTCAGGAATTTGGTTGGAAGGATCCGGGTGGCGTGCATTCACTTCACAAATGTCAGCAGCGCACAGGAATGCTGCATAATTTCAGGAGGTCCTGTGTGACCTTTGCTCAGTACTTGTCCTCTCCTGTGGACCTAAGGCTGGAGGAAGCCCCCAGGGTCCGCTCTGTCATTGCACAGACCAGAAACCAAGGTCCAGGGAGGGGAAAGTACTTGCCCACAGTCACAGCTGGTGAACAGCAGAGGCTGGACTAGATAACCAGGTCTCTCAACTCCAGACTCCGTTCACTTTCCCACACTTGTGTGGAATCTTGCAATTTTTCTAAGTTAGCTGACGGGGTATCAAAATCTTGTAATCCACAGGGGTTTACATTTGCCAAAGCTCATTGAGCTGTGCACTGAAAATCTGTGCAGTGTACTGTAAATTTAGCTCAATTTTAAAAGATTGTATTTATGTATTTGTAGAGAGAAGAGGAGGGAGGGAGAGAGGAAGGGAAACATCAATCAGTTGCCTCCTGTAGGCCCCCCGACAGGGGACAGAACCCACAACCCACCTGTGCCCTGACCCGGAATCAAACCAGTAACTTGGGGGATGATGCCCCACCACTGAACCACACTGGTCGGGGCTTAGCTCAATTTTTAAAAAAATGATAGTATATGGCAGAGCCCTGTTTTGTGAGAAGGTCAGTGTCTGAGGACAACATGTAAGGCAAAAATACTGTATAACCTACAGGGTTTACAGAGTGTGCTGAGGAGGGCAGCACATTGGAACCAGCACAGCCTCTCTCTCAGGCAGTGTTCCCGTGGGCACCATCACAGCCTGCTGCTGCTTCAGAAAGTCCGGATCCAATGCCAGTTGTCACGTAGAGGTCAGGTTGTGAGAATAAAGAATGAACTTCTCCATAGGGTGGTGTTAAGTATGGTGAGAGGTACATGTGGTGGCCAAGACTGCTAAGGGAAGGGCGGTTATAGCATCCCACCTCAGACAGACAGACAGACACACACACATGCGTGTGCTCACTGACCTCCCTGAGCAGATTCCTGGAGCAGGTTAACTGAGGGCCAGGAGCTGGAGACAAAGATTTGAGGGTCCCCAGGAGGGCGTGTGGGTGGAGTCAGGGAAAGTTCAGGCTCCCTGAGCGGGAGGGCTGAGGGGAGGAGGGCTGGAGCAGGGCTGGAAAGCTGGAGCAATGGGAACACCTCATTCTCAATGACAGGGCAGGGGTGGGACCCCAGACAAGGGGCGAGGAGCAGATCAAAAAGAGAGACATTAAGATGACTGCGAAACCTCTACCCCATTGCGGCCTGTCTTGATATACACAAAATCTACATAAGTTGAATTTGTATTTGTGAGGTTTTATTTTATGTCTAATTAGAAATCACTGCTAATAATTAATGTTAACATAACAATAACAGTAACATTAGGGCGAGCTTAATACGCGCCAGGCACTCTGCTTTTCTCAAACTCTCTCACACAGTAACCTGGCGAAGCAGGTACTATTGATAAACCCATCCTGCAGAGTTTAAGTTGCTGGTGCAAATGCACTTGTAAGTGTCAGAGCTACGTTCAAACCCACAGCAGCCTGATCCCAAAGCCTGTGTTACTGAAAGCTTGTCTATTCTGAGACATACTTGCCTGTTGCCCTGTTCATGGCTCCCTTCATTAACCACGAACATATAGTTTATGTGTTACTTAAATTGTTCAAACAGCACCCCTAGCACTCTCTGTTGGCGGTAGCATATTTGTTTCAAGATAAGATAAAGGTCGACTTTCCTCTAGAAGTCCCAAGCCATATAACATTCCAGGTGGATGCAGGCAGCTCATGAATGAGACAAGCCTGGGGACTAGGAGTGGTGTGGGATTGTGTGGCTGTATCGCAGACATGCCCCTTCCTCACACTGCACACTGCAACAGGACACGATACCCACCCTCCCCCCAGGACTGACTTCAACCTGAGGGGAGTGCAATGCACGGAAAGGAAAAGCTGTCAAATATGGTCATTGTAACAATATGATTTATCTAGAAAGAACAATTGCAATTATGTAACTAACACTTTGTGTTCAGACATTTTCATCTCTAAGGATCTCTGAGTGTCTTACAGATTATTTAAATATAGATCACATACATTGCTGGAGACAAAGTCTATAGTTTCAGAAGATAATTAAAATTCCCTCCTCTTTGGAATTAAGAGAATTGCCCCTGGGATGAATATTAAGTCCACCAGACAGATGAATAGATCGAGACCAGGGAATTCTAAACACAGGGCTGGAAAAGATCTTGAAGATCAATTTGTCCAGGAAAGACAAATAAATATCCAACAAA